>JAHBCN010005789.1:52975-67265 GCA_019359885.1 Listronotus oregonensis | reverse complement strand
TAATTATCCCTTCTACCTTCCGTTGACTACGCCAGTGGTGACACTTCTCGTGTAATGGCGGCAATAAAATCGTAGTTTTGATAAAAAAGATTACATAGGCCCACAAAAAAAGTGGTGTGTAATGGATGTTGGACTAGGATTTTCTGGAGTATTTTTTTCGCTAAATACGACTCTAAAGTCAAAATTGGGGGTTAAACAGCAAATAATCAAAAAAGGCGTCATTTCAGATTTAACATTTGTTTTTTAATTTCAAGCGTCAATATCATATAAACTATAGAAGCAGCACGACTTTATATAACATAAACTGTCTATTTTTATAAAACCTTTATCTTAAGTTATATAACTTTTTTGTCTAAATGGAATATTTTTTGAGTTATAATCAAAAAACCGAATTTTCAGATTTTTTTTAAGAGTCCATTCGCGCCGTGAAAATTGGATCCAATTTGGGGTTTAGGGCATAATGTTTTTTTAAACGGTATAAGTTATTGATAAATTTCAAAAACTATATGAAAGCCAACACTTAAATCTAGGCTTTTGCAGTAATAGTTTTTTAAATTTGGATTTACTTTTTAATATTTCCTTGAGTGAAAGTCACCCTAAAATCGGTTACGTTTAGATACTATTTTTTCTTAACTCAACTCATGTTTCAAAAATTCGTTACAGCAGAGGCATAGATTATTTCCTGACCTTTAAAATGGTGTATAATTTATGTCAGTTAAGTGAAAAATAGTTACCGTAAAACGTTTTCTCCTGTAGGCTTGCAATCGGAAACAACATCGCATCGGTACACCGAATTTGGAAGAACCTAAATAAAATATAATATTTTTAATGCGGCTATACGAAAATTGTGGTAGTGGGAGTTTGTTAGTCTCCGCCCACCGTCTCCGCGTCCTTTCGCCCGACCCCTAAGGTGTAGCGTAAATGCACTCTTAAGTATATATCGGGAAAAAATTTGAAAATTAATTTTTTATTATTTTAGATCTTTTTCTGTAAATTTTTATTTAATTTGGTATTTAATTAAAAAAAATAAATGATTTGTTATTAAAAAACCAAAAAATTACATTAATTTAACTAAAGCCTATTTACGACTGAAATTTTGTGTCAAAATTACATTTTAGTTTATATTTCCCTTATTATTTATCTCATCAAAAATGTTTATATAAATTTTTTATAGACAATTTTAAAATATCTTCTTATTGTTTTAAGAAAAGAAAATTGTATCTCTTATAGTTATATAGTCGTAGTCCAAACATTCCGTGGTAGCAGGTTTCTGCCGGTAAATGTATCTTGTCAGTCTTTTGGGGTTTTCTCTATTTTTTGCTGTTTGACCCCCAATTTTGACTTAAAATTCGTGTTCAGCGGAAAAAAATACGCCAGAAAATCTTAGTCCGATACCGAGCACACACCACTTTTTTGTGGACTTGTTTTATCACCCTTAATGTCATATAACTTAAAAATTGTATTTTTAAACTTAAATTATTTTTCTTTTAGTGGGACGATATATATTCCTGAATTTAATCCTTATTGGATAATCCTGTGTCAATATAATACTTTTTTAAAGTATATTTTTAAATAAGTGCCAAAATTTGCCGTTATACCCAATGTAAGTTTCCATTGTTTTAACAACACAAAGCTATCGCAATTCAAGGTTAAAACCAAGTTTATTATGTAACTTTATTCATATTTTCGTCATATATTGCAAAATAAAAATAAATAATCCATGACCTTTTGTTATTAATTAGGTATTTTTTCATTGTCGGATTGAAATGGATAAATCAAAATAAGTATAGATTTAACAAAACAATAACAAAATAATGTAAGTACATGATTAAAAAATATGGAAAACTCCAATGAGTTGATCTTTAACGATCGGTTGGTGAGCCTAAGGTATCCAATATATTTTTAAATCTACGACGATGTCATTAGTACACATTTGTCATGCTTTTTTGGTTGTAAATATGGTCTTTATATGCGGTTTTTAAATTCCTTTTTTTTTTAATGCAATGAATTGGGCGTAGCAAATTTAGTGAGGTTGAAAATTTTCAAAATTCTGTTTCTACTCTTACAACATCACATTTTCAGTAAAAAAACTGCAACTCTTAAATATATTTAAAACCGCTGAAGCTGCAATAGAAAATTAAGGATTTGGGGGTTTTAAATACGCTGTGACTAGAGTCCCGACTCGGGATCCATATCCAGTCCTAAAAGTGGTGTCGGGACTGACAATTGGTTTCTATTCAGCAACTACCTCAGTCCCGAATAACATCATTTAAATGATTTTATCGGTGTAATTTTGTCGGAACTCATGTTCTGAACCGACTCGGGACTTGCATCAGGTACAACAATAATGTTATTTAATTTAAATAAATTTGACAATATTATAATTTTAAAACATTTTATTTTAAAAACACTTAACTTGTTTACATACGAATTTGCACTTAAACATTTAAACATTCTAGCGTAAGCATTTTAAACAGTACCAATTGCCTCTTTGGAATTTTTTAAATATTTATACATTTTAAATAAAAATATTAAAGGCATGCTTTAGTTTATATTTTATTGAGGTGATGCCTGTTTTTTATTAGTGTCCTTACTAGACAACATCTTTTGTAAAATATTTCAGCCGTTTGCAGTAAGATCAGACCCTTTTGGTCTGCCTTTTTTTAATAATCTTAAGCATTTAAATCGACTCTATATACACAAAATTAGATATATTTTCATTATTATTTCCATCCTCCAAAATTTCATTTGGTTATGTTTGGCATTCATTTTTAGAGTTTTGGCTTTGATCAATATATGAACAGTTACTTAAAATTTCGTTACTTATAATGACATTTTTTGGGTTATCCGTGTTTTTTCAGTGTTTACGGTAAAATAGTTATCATCAAACTCAATTACATCTTGATCTTGGTTTATAACTGAAATTTCCACGTCAAATACTCGAGCAAATTCAGCCATTCCTTCGGTTTGATGAGACAGGAAAATCATTGGTATTATATATCACAATTAATATTTTCATTAGTTCCATTGGGGGGATCTAGTTCAACATCAAAATAATTATTAAAGTTGTTTCTTTATATCAGGTTGGTCATAATCTTGTTTATTTACATCTTGATCTTGGGTTAGAGTTAAAATTTTTATGTCAGATACTCGAGCAATCCCTTCGGTTTGATGTGGCAGGAAAATCATTAGTGTATCACAATTGATATTTTCATTAGTTTCATCGAGGGTGGTTAGTTCAACATCCATATTATTATTAAAATGTTGATCTTTCTTTATATCAGATTGTTCACAGTCTTGTTTATATATAGGAATAACCCTAACTGTCTTATAGCTAAGTCGGGACTCGAGACCTTAATCTTGGGGACCGTCCGCGAATTCCGACTCAAGATTTACATACGATCTGGCCAGTTCCTACAAAACCACTGCGATGACAACATTTAATGACGTTATTCGGGACTGGACATAGATCCCGAGTCGGGACTCTAGACACTGCGTTTTAAATAAGCTTAATTTTTTTAAATCTTTGGACAGTCCACGAAGATTGATGCAGAAGCACTAACGTACCGTGGGTGTCTTAAGAGTGGTGAGAGGGAGCTTGTTTACGCGGGACTTAAATATTTGGAGACTGGGAGGAGAAGGAAAAACTTCTGCGGTAGCAGGTTCCACAGTCTGGACAATATAGGGATGAAGAAACAAAGAAAGCGAAGAAATTCGGGGCCTCTCTAGTTGAACTGTAAAAGGATGTATAAAAGTTGCACTACGTGTTGGTTGGTTGGGAGCTGCTAGATAAGTAATTATACTGGCCAACTCCTCTAAGCAGAAGCCGTAAAAATTACTATAGAAGAGCGACAGATTCCCTATGGCTCGACGGTGGGCAAGAGAAGGAAGCATTTCTGTGAGCGTGGAATCATTAATAAGACGAATAGCTCTTCTTTGGGTCTCCTCAAACTTTATTCGATGGTCCGTTGTAAGAGTATGTTCTGCTACGGCAGATTTGTCTGTCTGCCCCGGACATCAGTTGGCTTTATGCTCTATAATCCTGGTGTTGATCGAGCGTTTTGTAGTTCCTATGTACACGCTTTCACATGTGCACGGAAAGCAATAAATTCCTGAATTCGAAAGTGGATATCTTTTGTCTTTGGTCGATCAAAGGCAGTTTTTGGTTTTCCTCATTGGTTTTGACGCGTAATCTATAAAAAGCCTCGACTTTTCGAAGTCAGTCAGTCGATGCTGGCCCTTGGTAGGCGCCGCATCTAGTGATGAGCGAGACCGGTCTTGGTCTTGCGGTCTTGGTCTTGGTCTTGCAGCAATACCGAGACCGAGACCAAGACCAAGACCGCCTTCTCGCTTGCAAGACCAAGACCAAAAACCGGGGTATGCAAGACCAAGACCAAGACCAAGACCGAGGAGTTCAAGACTACGCAAGACCAAGACCGACCCGCAAGACTCTTGCACTTTTGTCACTTTTTTTTAAATTATAATATTTAATTTTCATATTCAATATACAGAGGTATTTCATACAGACATGACAAAAAATGTGCCAAGAACTGCCTAAAAAGGCGATTTTTATGAGTAACAGGATTTTTTAATAAAATAATAATTAAATCGATCACTTCGTTTTTTTTAAATTCTCTAACAACGATAACTAGTAGATTCAGTAACATGTTTCAAAAATAATAAGATTGTGACGCAATGGTCCGACAAAGCTCGACATCTCTAAAACCGTTTACGACAGAGAAAAACTGGGGGTACAAAAGTTATAGAAGCTGAAAATTACTTACCCATTCCTAATGTTTTTTTTTTAATTAGCTATCTAGTGATGCCACTTACAGGGTGGATCAAAAATTTCCTAAATCCAGAAATACATTATTTTTGTGCCACACTGTAAGAAGTGGCATCATTAGATTGCTGCTTTAAACTAAGATATAAATGTAAAAGTGATAGTTTAATAAAAAAATATATTTGTCATGTCATATAGGAATACTTTTTATATAAATGGATTTTAACTTTCACTTCCGGTTTAGACGGAAAAGTCAAAACAATGCCAAAAGTATAATGATGATAAATAAAAAACCATCTACGTTGACATTGTACGTATATGACAGTTCCAGAATTTCCAGCATAATATACAGGGAAGCGATTTTTTTAAATGAGTTTTTTGCCATAATTTTTCTATTTTAGGTTAAAAGCTAAAAATAAGGAAATTTTCTTGAGTGGTAGTGGATTTTTCGGAAAATTCTAAAATAGAAAATAATTTTACATTTTACGCCCTTTTTCTATAATTTTTGTGTATTCAGTTTTTTACCATTATGAACGGTTTCGAAGATATCGAGCTTTGTGTCACTGTGGAGCCACCTTGTATATGCAGAATGTCTATAAAGTATTTGCACAAACTTTGTACGGAAAATGTTTGACTAATTTGAACAGAAAAAAGCTTATTTGAACTGAAAAGCTTTCAAAATAACTTTTTTTAAATCAGAAACCAATGTTTACATATCAGAATAATTTTCATGGAAATTTCACATCTGGTTGAAATAAGTTTTTTTCTGCCCTCAGAGTACTCAGTTTTGCATTTGCTTTAATTTTACTCATATATGCCTATTCAAAGAAAATTAAAATATTTCCTATCACTAAAATGAAGAGCTATAAATAAATAAACCCCTACATTTAAAATATCATTTTTTATCAAATAATTTAAATGTACATGTAAGGTTAAAATTGGTATATTTTAAAACTTTAAAGCAAAAAATATAGTCTTCATCTTTATTTATTTGTAAGTATTAAAAAATATATATTTTATTTAAGATTGCTTAGTTTAAATTATTACTACCAAAAAAAGCAAGACCAGCAAGACCAAGACCAAGACCTTCTTTGGGCTTGCAAGACCAAGACCAAGACCAGACTTGCAAGACCAAGACCAAGACCAAGACTAGCCCGGTCTTGGTCTTGGTCTTGCTTTGCTCATCACTAGCCGCATCCGAAAATAGATACCGCCTGATAAATAGGCTGGTGAAAGGGGTAAATGAATTGGGAATAAATTGGGGAATTGAAACGGTGAATTGAAATGAGATGGGAGTTTAAATACGGTTGTGAAATTCGGGTTTTTAAGTAATGTTATTTTAAATAAGGGAAGTTTAATAATTTGTTTGATTTTTTTCGTATTTATTTAAGTCGCTGCTTTTTATACGATTACGCTTTTCTTTATCGAGGTGAAGCGGCCAAATGTGGATTTGGGGCAAACAAAATTTAATTTTGCAGTTTATTTCTTTTATATTCTTTTTCAAGAATGGATATTCTTTTAAGAATAAACATCACTAATCCCGTGGGGTTTCTTTTTCAAGGAACAATAGGAAAGAAAAGAAAACGTAAAGATTTCTAATTTCAGGAAAGATTCGGCCGCCTTGTATTCACAGGCTGGCCTACAAGGTTAACACTTATTCCAGGAGGATTTTGGCCGCCTTGTATCGACAGGCAGGCCCTCTGGGATAATAAATATTTTATTTATTTTATTTCCGGCCGCCTGGTATTAACCGGCAGGCTAATGAATTTTAACTAGTTAAACTGAGCCATACATAGTTCGTTTACTAATATTAATTAATTTAAAACAGGACGATTTTATATACATACAACAAAGCTTTAAATTCACAAACCATAAAATTCCGAAAGATCGGTATGGTCATTTAATTCCCCACTCTATGCCGCTTATAAGAATTTAATTTGGGTTTTTAGGTTTTTTAAATTTAAGATTGTGCTTTTTAAAAAATTAATTGTGATAGAAACAAGTAAAACTGTTTCCTTTACAGTTAAAAATGAATTCCCGTAACGCACCTCAATTAATATTTAATTGAATTTTATTTCAGATTAGAACAAAGGAAGCTGCCCCATTGCACATGGGAGGCTGGCGCCTTTCTTCCTCACAAAAAAAGGAATAAGGAGATGGAACTGTACGTACTAAAAATATAATTCGGGGAAAATTAATTGGGATTTAAATTTAAGGGGAATATTCAGGTAAACCGGAATTAAGGAAAACTTTGATGTTTTGTTTATCGCGTTTTAAATTATTATTTTATTCAATGATAACGGATAGTGCCAGGGATCAATCTAAGCTTTAAGAAGAGGAAAAGGAGTAAACAGGGAATAATAGGGAATTTTCTGGAGAAATTCCCTTCAACGCTTATTTAACGGGATGGCTGGGACTGCCATAGCCCAGTTTCGGTACTACACCTTAAGAAAGCACTAGGGACACTCCGTGAGTTATCCCCGGGAGCGCACAACGGCGACCGGGATAAATCGGGAATAAAGGAAAATAACAGCGGACGTGAATTCTATAATCAACCCCGTTGACTTTAACTCTCATCTCTTTTCTTTTTGGAACACCAAGGGCTGCCAAAGCCCAAGTTCCGCTGCACTTCCGGCACTGCCGGCCCTAGAATCAATAGCACAGGAACAACCAAGCTTTATCGGGTAAAAGGATAAAAGAGTCATGTTTTCCGACCCAAGAGCTAGCCGGAAGGAAAAATAAGGGTTTAGAGACCTAAATAAATTAAAAGCGGCGTAAATAGGCCTTCCATTTTACCCCGAAGGAGACAGTTTGAATATTACATTTTTCTTTCGTAGCAATCGACCAATTTTATCCGTAACCCCGGGAGTAAAGGGCAGAAGTGCTTTTGCCCCTGGTACACATATTCATAATGCTTTAAGGGCCAATGGTTATTCAGAGCGAGAAATTAAAGGATCAATGAGACCACCAAATACCAGACTCGTGGAGAACGAACAACTCCAACCAGTGGCAAAACCATTTATGGCCTTTATTTCGGGGGTTACGGACAGGATTAGTCAATTGATACGAGAAGAAGAAAAGTGTAAAAACAATATTCAAACCAACGAGGAAAATCAAAGAATGCCTTCGATCGACCAAAGACAAAAGAGATCTGTCTGTTTTCATTTTGGTAATCAGATTTTTTGTAGATATTAATCTCTTCAACGAATAAGTCTGCTGCTTTCCAGAATGCTTCGACGTTTGTCAATTTGTTTATATTTAAATCCATTATTTGTTAGAAATCTCCAGTTTTAGAGCACCTAACTATTCATTTTTTTTAATACAGTCCACGGTTGGGTTTTTTTTTCAAAATACCATATTGTAAATAGCATGCCTTATAGGGTCAAAATAATTTGTTGTTATAATATAGGAAAAACCGCTATCCTTTCGTTTTTTCTTATATTTGGTCCATGAGTTATAATTTTATACACACACTAATACAAGGCACTTTAGTTAAATATATGGTGTCTTTTGTGGTATCTGCCCTGCACTTCTCCATAAAATCGTCTTAAACACATTTGTTGTGCATCAGACCTTAGAAATCCTGGTCCCGATTGTTCTGGAATAAATGATGGGACCTCTTTAATTTTTCTTGGGTTTTTACTGTTCAAATTTCACGGCCTCCATATTTGTATTTTTTTCAATGCACACAAGAAACGATAGTTACAGTATGTTTTCTTTGGGATACTCGCCTTACTACTTTTTGAAAAATGAGCCTCTTCTTCTTCTTAACCATTGATTTCAAAATTTGTTGCAAGCGTTCATAGGGGTCAATAGGGCTAAGCAGGCTCAGTTCGTTATACCCCGAGACCCGGATCGGAAAGGTCCCATTTTCCAAAAAGTAGTAAGGCGAGAATACCAAAGAAAACATACTGAAACATAAATCCGCCACAAAACTATAGAACATATTAAACGGGAGTTATTAAAACAATATTTCTTGCTAACCCAGTATATTTTATTGACAATATGACAAATAAGTTGGTTTCAGAAAGAATAGTTTTTAAATATAATCTCTAAAAAAGCACACAAGATAAAACTTAATACCAGTAGAATTTCCGTAACTGTTATCATTATTAAAACAAAGAGATTAAATGCAGAAGGATCTTCCCTAATGAAGTCTGACCTTATTGTGACAAAATTGTTTGTTTTAGTTTAAAATAAGTAAACTTATAGGACAGGTGACTATAGTAAATTATATTATAAGGATAAAAGTTTTTTGTCAAATTTTGGTTCTGGGAGGAAATTATTCAACAAGATTGAGAAAATAAGTGTGTTGTTTCTATTTTTTCACAACCAAGTCAAAATTAAACTTTAGTTATTAAAAATCGTTAAAAAATAAAAGTTTTTTTTTTGCCCATTCGACAAATTTTTTATTCCACTTTAGAATTTAGGGGAACCTATAGTGTTCTTAGGTATTTTATTACGTCAAGTTTTTTGTAACATTATTCACGTTGCGAAACTGATATCAAAATTTTGTAATTTATATTTTCAAAATTGCGAGCATTGTTAGAAAGGCAAATGATGGATTTATACCTAAAAAGTCTAAGGTTTTTACAAATGAGGAAGTGGATCGATTCTTGGATTCGGCACCTGATAATGTATATTTGATGATGAAGGTAATATAATAAATATTTTGAAAGTAGGAAGATCAGTTTAAGTTAGATTTTTCCTTATTTTTTCAGGTTGTTCTAGTATTAGGAATTGGAGGTGCCATGCTATGTGACGAACTAGTTCATATAAAAATTAATGATAATAAAGATATGGGCTTGGTCTTAATCATAAAAATTTCGCAGACGAAAAACAAGATACCTTGTTCGTTTACCATTATAGGCGATCATTATTTGCGTTTACTTCGAAAATATGTTGCAATACGGTCATCAAATTTCCAGGAACGTCGTTTATTTTTGAAGTATGTCAATGTGAATTGTCAAAGAATGGTTGTTGGTATTCACAAAATTAGTGCCGTGCCGCAAGAAATTAGAAAAGTTTTGAAGTTAGAAAATTGGAAGGAGTATACTGGACATTTGTTAATAAGAACATCTGCTACACTTCTTGTTGATGGTGGCGGTGACCTCACTTGTCTTAAAAGACCTGGTGGTTGGAAGTCGAGTACGGTAGTAGAAGCATATATTGAATAATCACGTATCAACAAAGATAATACTGCCAGAAAAATATTGCAACCTGACAAAGAAAGTACAAGTATATGTTCAGATATTTCCCTGAATGTTACATCTACAATTACGGAGAATATTTTGAGTCGTTTTAACATTACTGAAAATCTTTTGAACTGTTCGAAAATTGTTAGTGATAATTTCAGTGGTGCTTTGAATTTTGGCAATAATTGTTCCAGTTGTACATTCAATATCTAATATTATATAATAAAAATTAAATACTAATATATATATATATATATATATATATATATATATATATATATATATAAATATATATATATATATATAATAAAAAAAAAAAAACAGTAGCCCAATTAGTTTGTTTTACTAAGTTTGTAAGAGACAATGATTTTTTTTTTCAAATTTTAATTAGAGAGCCTAAATGCAATTGCTTTTAATCTTAGGATTAAAAGTGTTGCTAAGCAACGAGCATATTTTTGTACGGTATGAGAATTGATAGCTTTTGCACCTGTAAATAGTAACAAAATGTCAACATTTTTTGACGGTTGGAGAAAAATGTTTTTTGTTTTACTAATATAATTTACTTTTTTTTTTATGATAAAAAAATTAAAGCCTATATTTTATACCGATAATTTTTCTGATTATATCTAAATATCTAAAGGCAGATTTACATTGCGCGAATTTGACCCGCGCATCAAATTTCACCTCGTGTAAACTCTTTTCGACCCTCCCACTTCGCATCAAGGGCGTTACCCACGGTCTGTTGCCTCAACCGTGTTTCCACCCTTCGCGATATAATGAAACAGTCAAATAATTTGACTAAAAAATATAAAACACATCCTAATTTGTGGTATGCTAGAGACAAGAATTATCACAATTAAATCAAACGCAAAAATGCTTTAAGGAATATTCGCACAATGTGTTTTCGCTTAAAAAAATGGATTTACGACATCTTGAAAAATTTTAAACCTTTGTCTAAAAATTATAATTCTAAAGCAGGGTTTACACTACGCGAAAATAACTCGCGCAACTGTTTTGCGAGAATTACTAGTGTCCTTGTTTGACCAAATTATTTCCACAAAGTGAAAGGAGTCGCAACATAGAGGCGAAACAAGTTAAGCCATCAGTTTGCGCGAGATGAGGCGAATGCAGTCCTCCTGGTTCATTTAGAAGCTACAAATACGTGTGCGTTTACACAAAGCGAAATAAACAATGCGAAACGCTTGGATTCATACCCAAAAACTCGTACCAGGTCGAAACGTCTTCGCGCAAAAAGTTTCGAAACAGGCGCTAGACCAGTTTCGCGGAACGGTTGCGCGTAGTGGAAACCCAGCTTGAAAGTTCTATTGTCGCAAAAGTTGCATTAGTAAACAATGTAAATTTTAAGAGGGTCATTTATTGGCTCCCCTGTACATTTTACAGAAAAAAAGTAAGATAACTTTTTGAAGAGACCAATCTGACAAGCCCTCGTGCCAAGTTTCAAAAAAATGTAATTGCAAAATTACCAAATTTTCGTTTCAGGTAAAACCAAACAGACACCAGCCACCAGCAAACAATTTGTTATAAGGGTTTGTCAAATCTAATGTACAGCCGAATACAATATTTTTTTTTTCGTTTCATCAATCTCACAACCATTACATTTAAAGTAAAAGACACATTAATATTATTTTTTATCAAACTTTTTATTTAATGTAACAATTAAGTTTAACAAATAACAATAATTACTATCGATCATTAAAAAAATAATTTTATCATACTAGAATTTAATCAAACCAATAGCAGTAATCTTACATTTTTTCTGTTAAATGTACAGGGGAGCCCATAATAAACCCCCTTAATATTTACGTGGGGTTTCGGGGCAACCGGTATATTAAATATTTATTTACATTTTTATATTTTATACTCGGATTTTCATTTAAAGCTGAATAATATTTCTACTCTTCTAATCTGTATTCTCCGTAAGTACCCCAAATCTTAGACCCTCTTTGCAATATTGTTCCCCTGTCTGGAGAATTGACTTTACTGACAGAAAGGTTATTTGCCTTATCAATAATCCCTCTCTTGCAGAAAAACTTCCCTCTCATGCCCTTCGACTAGCTGTAGAACATCTGTCGCTTTTTTATAAATATTTTTACGGCTTCTCCTCGAAGGAATTAGCCAATATAATTGCTTTGAGGCAGTTGCCAATAAATTACACGTAGTGCCAATTTTATGCATCCTTTTACAGTCCATCCGGAGAGACCCCGAACTTCCCACTTTGTTTACTCCTTAATCCCCCAGAGTGTATAGGCTATGGAATCTGCTATCTGCAGGGATTTTTCTTTTCTCTTCAAACCTACAACACCCACGGTACCTAAGTACCGTGGGTGTTGTTAGGTCAGGAGAAAAAATAACGGGAATCCTCGCAAATTTTCGAAAGCCCTACATTGTTTTCAATGCACTCTTGACATTTTTTTTCAAATGGATTTTAAGACATTCATAATGTTTAAGGGTTTTATTTTTGCAAAAACCTCATGAAATCTTTGATTAAGTTGTTGTCGGGTTAAGATGATTTTTTTTATTTAATTTTGTGACACTCCAAAGAAAAAAATCTGGTGGTGTTACATTTGTAGATCGTGATGCCCAGCTTAGAGGTTCATGTGTTCCTACCAAATGGTTTTTAAAGTAAGTATTTAAATACTCTTTTATTTGAAGAGCGTTATGGATAGGGGCGTCTTGTTAAAAGTAAATATCCATTAATTTATTTAAAGAAACAACATCAAAGATATTAAAAAGGTTTAACTGGAGCATGTCCAGATATCTATCTGCCTTTAAATTTTCTTCAAAACAGCAGTACATCAGTTAATTTTTGCATTTTTGGTATTTCTGTGTTATCTACTGGCCTATAATTGTATACGAAATTTTAAGAACTTCTTTCTTATCAGTTGTTGGTGTTTCTGAAATCAGTTGTTTTTATAAACACCGGCTTTACTATATAGTATTTATCAGAAGCAAAAAGTCAGTCATTCAGATAGAGAGTTTTCGTGGTGGTGTATGTATATTTTAGTACATGCTGCTCTTTTAAAGTCGCATTGGGGTGATAATGACCGAAATTTTTGTGTTTAAAAATAGTGCTGTAAAGTTAAAAAACCATTGTGTTTTAAAGATTTTGTTACAGTGTCTTAAAAACATCTAGGGTTATCTTATTAAACAAAACATTATTCTTATAAAATCCACGATGAGGGGTAAGTTTTTTGGTTACATTCTTAAAATAAAATGTTAACTTTAGTAGTAACCCTTGAAGATATTCATTAAATTTTAACCAGGTTTAGCATGATGCGCTCCTAAATAAATCTCCTTCCTACATTCTTTCATCTGAGCTTTATTTTTGGCCCTCCAATTTTTTAATCGACGTATATCAGTTATTGTGGATGGTCGCTCTACAAGCTTTGACCAAGTTGAGGCTGTGTAACTCC
Organism: Listronotus oregonensis; assembly: GCA_019359885.1. Lineage (NCBI taxonomy): Eukaryota > Metazoa > Arthropoda > Insecta > Coleoptera > Curculionidae > Listronotus > Listronotus oregonensis. The sequence goes on along the minus strand of JAHBCN010005789.1, from coordinate 53,853 downwards.
CAGGGCCCAGTACTCACATTAACTCTATTTTTTCTCTACCTTAATTATCTTTCCGCTTTTACAATTAACCCAATTCATAGTTTTTGCTGACGATAGTATCTTTTACTCTAATATTCAGTTCGTCAAGCCAGTCTCCAAGCCTGATTTGAAAAACAAGCGCATGGTAACGCAGATATCTCTTTCACAGGACAATAAACCAAAATTAGTTTATTGTCCTTTGAAAGAAATATCTGCTTGGAAATTTTGTTCAGTTCATTGCCTAAAAAACACAATTATGTTCATTGTTGCCAAAAAAGTCTACAAATATATATCCTTAAGGGCGATCAATTTCTGCAGAATAAAGTATTATTTAGCCTTTAGGAAGCTAATTTTGAGAATGATCTCAACTGGCCAGAAAGAATTTTTTCTCTTATAATCTGTATATTCCGTGTGTTGCTTGTAAAATTGCTCTTATATTTAGGTAATGGCATCTCCTACAACTTTTAGCATTATTGATTCCATTTAAAGAAGGGCTATTCGCTTTATAGGAGCGTCAATGAATACATAAAACTGCCAAAATGCAAAATTTGAAAGATCTCAAGAATAGCTTCGATTTTGATAATTTTTTTTAATGATTTTGTTTTTTCATATTATTCAAAATAAGAAACCTTTTGGAGAGGACAAACAAATATTTATATTGTTTAAACAATATTTATAATACAGGCTGGCCGGCCATATTTTGACCCATTTTAATCGAGAATAACTTTGGAACAAATAAAAGGTATCAAGATGCGGTTTTTCAGATGCACTTATATTTCTTTAAAATTTATTCTCTCCTTCACGATTTTATTGTGACATTCCATTAGCTCAACAAAATGGCCGATTTTCCATTATAGGAC
>JAHBCN010005789.1:0-52958 GCA_019359885.1 Listronotus oregonensis | reverse complement strand
TTTCTTATGTATATTTATTTTATGTCACTTTTATATTAAAAATATCTTGTAAGCAATTGTAACAGTCCGGAAATTATTATATAGCTATTTTTATAGGAAATTTCATTATCTACAAAAAAATTTGGTGGAAAAATTACGAAAATTAATATTTAAAAAATTACAGCGATTAAAAAAATGCTCCATTTAATTATTATAAATATTGTTTAAACAATATAAATATTTTTTTGCCCATTTTAAAAGGTTTTTGATTTTTAGTATTATAAAAAAAATAAAAAAAAATCAAAATCAAAGCTGTTCTTGAGGACTTCCAACTAAAATGCTTCATCGGCGCTACTATTTTTAATGACACTATTTCTTGAAACAAAGCCTTTTTACCTTGCCCTTCGACAAGCTATGGGGGACATGTCGCTTTTTTGTAGATCACGGCTTCTGCTCAGAAGAATTAGCTAATATTATTGCTTCTCCAGCGGCTTTTAAATACAGTACCTCAGAGTACCACTTTTACGCATCCCTTCGCTGCCCAGTTAGAAAGGCCAAAATTTCTTATTTTTGTTGATTGATATTTTTTCCTCATAAGTTAAACAGTTTTTGAGATATCAGTATACAGTTAACAAAAAGTGCGTTTTAATATTACTGTATGAAAGTTCTAGCTGTACACTATATGTTTTAATTATGTATTATACATTTTTCTAGAAAATAAAATAAGATTTTAATTTAAAATTATAAAATATTTTTTGACAAATATCTTTAGAACTTATTGTTTTCATAGGACTTTTCCTAGCAAAAATTTAAATTAATATTTATTAAATGTTTAGAAGATTTTTAAAATTAGTTTATACTTTTTTTAATAATTTTTCTACTTTCAAATGAAATCCTATTTGCTGTTTTAAATATATTAACTAAAATGATTTGTGTTTTTTAGACCTTATGAGAAATTATAAAAAAATTATTGCTGGAGGCAATAAAGACTCAGATTCCGATGAATCTCAACCATTGATCAGTTCAAGTTGCAGTTCTACCAGCAGTTTTGGGTAAGAACAAAATGTCTTCAGATATTCGTATGACAACAAAATTAATCCAATAAAACTATAATCTATGACTTCCAATGTCCTTATTTGCTAATTGATACACAAAGTTTCGGTAAATTATGTATTTCCAACCGTTTACAAGTGACTATAAACTATTTTTAAAAGCTACGACATATACCGGGTTACTATACAGCGGACATGTAACAACCCATAACTTTTTTGTTTATAAGAATTAGTTTTTGAAATTTATTTGATGCACCTGTCATAAGAACACGCTTTTAATGACCTAATAAAACCCAAATTTTTTTTACTTACGGTTTAACCAAAGTAACCTAAATTTTAAATTTAAATATATATATATATATATATATATATATATATATATATATATATATATATATATATATATATATATATATATATATATATATATATATATATATATATATATATATATATATATATATATATATATATATATATATATATATATATTATATATCAGTGTGTCCCAAATTGGTGGGGAATGTATGGGGATCTTGGAAACCACGTAGATAGAAAATCGGTTAAATGGGAAAGTTTTAGACAATTATGTTAGTAAGCTAATCCCGTTTACTACATGGTTTTATACTCAGGTTTTTGAGAAATTTTGAAAAACCTGAAACATGCATTTTCGAAAATCGGCCATATTTTTTTATGTTAAAATTTTTCAAATCTGTAAAAACTTCTTCAAAGCAACTTTTTTGTAGAATATGATCAAGTAGTCAATTTTTATTTTCTACGTTTCGGGTTTTTTAGAATCATCATCAACTTTACTTTATCATATGGCGCCATATTGGATTTTTACACAGCCAAATAGTGCAACAATGTATAACATGTTATAGTTAAGAAGTTTAAAACCTTATTTATTTTAAAAAACAAATATTTTCTCAGTTGGCCTTGATTACGGCGAATGTCATCTAGCGTCATTGGCAGCAGAAGAAATGTTAATATAGCTGCGCAAACGTATTTCGACAATTTTCGTGAAAGGCAGCATCCTAAACTAACATACTGTCGAAAATTGGTTACAAATTTGCTTGAATTCGGAAGTTTTAAAAAACCACGACCAGTTAACCAACATTTTAAAGAAAATCCAACATCTTCAGCCAGGGATGTTGATAGAGAATTTCACATACCTAAGTCAACCATTCATAGGGAAGTTAGGACAATTTAAAAAAATATCGTTAATATGTTGAGAGGGATGGACAACATTTTGAATTTAAAGTCGTTATTTTACATCTTCATTTTAGTGGGAATCTTAGTTTAGCCACTTTTCATTGTGTTTGTTTTCACTTGTTTCAATTAACTTGTTACGTGTAGTTTTGTTGTTACACGGTGTTAACGTTATAGCTATGTTCGCGAAACCCATTTCTGTAAAATGTCTTTTAGCTTATCTATTTTGCCAATTATTAATATTTTATTGTTTACAAAAAAAGTTACGTTCGCCGGAATCAAGGCTAACTGAGAAAATATTTGTTTTTTGAAATAAATAAGGTTATAAACTCTTAAATTATAACATGTTATACATTGTTGAAATCAGAATAAAAAGCACTATTTGGCTGCACAAAAATCCAATATGGTGTCCAATGAAAAAATAAAGTTGATGATGATTCTAAAAACCGAAACGTAGAAAATAAAAATTGACTATGTCTATTCTACAAAAAAGTTGCTTTGAAGAAGTTTTCACAGATTTGAAAAAATTTCACTTATAAAAAATATGGCCGATTTTCGAAATGCATGTTTCAGGTTTTTCAAAATTTCCCAAAAACCTGAATAGATAAAACCATGTAGTAAACAGGATTAGCTTACTTACATAATTGTCCAAAACTTTCCCCATTTAACCGATGTTGTATCTATCGTGGTTTCCAAGATCCCCATACATTCCCACCAATTTGGACACACTGTTATAATAATATATATATATATATAATATATATATATATATATATATTAAAATTTATATATATATAAATATAATTATAATAATTATTTTATTATATTAAAATTATAATATATATAATTTATAATTTATTAAAATTTAAGAAATAAATTTTTTTAACCATTAATATCTCAAAATTCCAAATAGAAAACTCCAATTTTCATTTAATGTTACTTTAGATCAAACATTTACTATTTTATATAATTTATTAAAACTAGTAAAAGGAACTGACTTCTTTATTAAAAACGCAAAATTATACATATCTACATTTCTTTATGCTAATTGTTTAGTTCACCTTTGCGTTATAGGTTTAATTATTTTTTTTTATTTGTACCAAAAATTATCTTTTTAATTTATGGATCTTTTGATATAATTAAAATTTTTGTTATCTCTATGCTGGGGTTTTACACTGCGCACTTGGCGCATTATTTGTACCTGTACTTATACTTATTATAAGAATTTGCGAATCAATTTTGATAAATTATATAAAATAGTAAATGTTTGATCTAAACATTAAATGAAAATTGAAGTTTTCTTTTTTGGATTTTAAAATAATAAGCGTTAAAAAATACATTTTTAAAATTTGAAAAATAACATTTATTCCTAAATCTTATTCATTAGATTAAAAGTAACAAAATCACATATATTTTTACGCCATATTCTTCACATCTCAATGTCTTTTACACGCTGATAGTTTGTAATTATCACGTCATGGCCTACTAAAATTTTGGGAAAAATTTATTTTTGCAGTAATTTTGAAATAAAATGACAAGTGTGACACATGGTTGGAAAGATAATTTTGAGGCGAATCTGGTAGGCTAAAACTATATGGAAGTGGAAAAATTGGTTCTATTTAGTCATTAATAGCGTGTCCTTATGACAGATGCATTACCTAAATTTTAAAAATTCATTCTAATAAATAAAAAAGTTGAGGCCTCTTACATGTCCGCTGTGTTACCCGGTATACTATCCGTTGTTCACCAAAGCTTGACCGATTTTTTACGGTTCAGCAGCTGCCAGATATTCGAAATGTTGATATTAGGCTTGCTAAATACGTTTTGGTTGCTTATACTTATTACAGGTACTATTTTATTTTTTTTTCTTCCAGTGGGTTCTTTTATGAATAATTTTTGCTTCCGATCATTGTATACGGTAGTGTTTTGACCATGCTAGTTCGACAATCCCTGACTTTGACGTTTCACCTCGTTCCGTATGTTTTTTTGTATTCTTTAACTGTTGTTTCGAGTGGTCTTCTTGTTTCCTTTATGTATACCTTACCCCATTTAAAGGGGATTTGGTAAAGACATTTATTCTTTAAAACATTATTTTTCGGTCTCGTCTTCGTAAAAGTACTTCTTATAGTGGTTTGGGGTTTAAATGCCGTTATAATATTATTCTTATTCGCGTTCTACGGATCTTTTCTAAAGTTCCTTTAATATACGGAATTATCATAAATATTTGATCTTGACCATGTCTTATTTAAATAGCCAATATAATTGGGAATCTTAAGCGGAACGGCTATAGTGAGAGACTGGTTGAAAGGTTAAGAAAAAGTCGGCAAATATCAAAATAAGATAAAAAAAACTCTAATTTAAACAAGACTCCACCCTTAGTATACTAAAAACTTCAAAAAAGATTCGCAGAATCGCAAATAAGTATAATATTAAAACGGCATTTAAATCCTAAACCACTCTAAAAAGGATTTTTTCTAAGGCGAGACCGGACAAAAATGTTTCAAATAATAAATATATCTACCAAATTTCCTTAATGCGGTGGTATACATTAGGGAAAACGCAAAGATCACTTGAATTTAGAGTTTAAAACCATAAAAACCATACGGAACTAGGTAAAACGTCAAAGTTAGGAAAGACCGCAGAAAAATGGTCGGATGCAAAAAATTCATAAAGAAAAATCATTGAAAGAAAAGAAAATTTAAAGAAGCTGTAAAGTGTTTCAAAACCGTAGAAAAATCGGTTAACTTTGGTGAACAACGATTAATATTCAGGGTGTCCGAAAAAAACATCTAAAAACTTAAGGTAGTAATTCTACATTGAAAAAAATGCTAGTAAGTTATGTAAGAAAATGTCGAAATCTCCACCATTACCACGATGCAGGGATGTAAAATGTAATTTTTTTGTTTAATTTTTTTGGCATATTTATTCTATTCTTTAACCGATTAGGTTGATATTTGGTATAACAAAACTCTTGCTAAGTTAATTTCAAGCAAGGCGAAATTAAATTAAGGGTTGCGGGTAAAGTTAAAATTACGTATGTAACTGATTTCATAAAAGGCATAAAAACTTTGAAGTCGATTTTCTTGAATGGTAAGGATTTTCGACATTAATCAAGAGAACATTATTTTTTAGGTTTATAATTACCTCTAACATGCTATACTCTGTTTGAAGATATCTATTAAAATAGAAAAGTTATTATGAAAATCAATGCTATGTTTCAGGTAAAGTGCCCTCTAGCGGAATAAAAAATAACCAATTTGCTCTTAAAATTGTAAAGTTAACCAAACTTGTTTCTTATACCAAATATCAACTTAATCGGTTAAAGAATAAAATAAATGTGCCAAAAAAATTAAACAAACAATGATATTTTCCATCCCCGTATCTTGGTAATGGTGAAGATTTCGACATTTTCTCACATACCTTAGTAGCATTTTTTTAAATGTAGAATTACTACCTTAAGTTTCCTGATGTAGTTTTTGGACACCCTGTCGTAACTTTTAGGAATAGTTTTTGGTTATCACTTGAAAACGGTTGGAGATACATCACTAATTAAAACGTTGTGATTCAATTAACAAATAAAGACAATGAAAATATAAGATTTTAGTGTTATTAAAACAATAACATTGTCTATTACTTTTACAGAAACGTAACATTTGTTAAGATATTAGTTTTAGTTATATTAAAAGAAAACAAGTTAAAGTTACACCATGAGTTGATTTTTAAAATATCATTAACATCATAAAATAATTTTATCATCCGCAAATAATCTTGCAATGAAAAAAAAAATAAATGAACAGGCGGATGTGGCCATATCATAAACTTTAATGGAGTTATAAATATCAATAATTATCACTTAAAATAATAACACAGGTCAAGGCGTTTTTTTCCGCTGAACACAAATCTGAAGTCAAAATTGGGGAGGTCAAATAGCAAAAAATCGAGAAAACCTTAAAAAACCTATACGGTACATTTACCGGCAGAAACCTGCTAACACGGAATGTTTGGACTACGACCATATAAACTATAGGAGATACAAAAAAAATCAAGGAACAAAAAAGGGAGCTTTTTATATTGTCTATTAAAAAGTTAAATAAATATTTTTAAGATAAGTAATAAAGGCAATATAAACGAAATTTTATTTTGACAAAAAATTTCAGTCCAAAATAGGAAGAACAAATTTTTTATTGATGAAATTTTTTGTTTTTTTTTTCTTTATAATAATTCATTTATTTATTTTATTTTAAATTACCCAAAATTTGCAAAAAAAACAACAAAAAAAAAAAAAAATAATTTTTAATTTTTTCCCAGTGGAAAATTCAGTTTTTTGATTATAACTCAAAAAAACCTTTAAAAACAAAAAATTAAAATTAAGGTCTTGAAAAAAGCATGTTTATGTCCCATAAAGTTTTTGTATCTTTATAGTTTTTAAAATATTGACGTTTTAAATTAAAAATCGTTAAATCGAAATTACGCCTTTGCTCGATTATTTGCTGTTTGACCCCCTAATTTTTACCGATTCCACCCCCAACTTTTTGTTTCCTGTGAAAGTTATTAATTATTTAAAATAATAATCAGGTATAATTAATTTTAGTGTAATGTTGTTTATATAAATACCAAATATGTAATAAAATTTTAGATATCATAAAAAAGTAAAAAATAAAGGTTAGTTTTATTTTACTAGGACATAAAGGGTCACTTTCTGGCCGCTCAACTGTATAATAAATCAATCTTAACAATGTAATCGTTCATAAATGCATTTAAATTATGTTATTCGATTATAAATGTCATGACATGTTTTTTAAATTTTGCCAATTTTAAAATGCAAGCCTTTTTTGTTGTGACAGGTAAGGCTTTATTATATTTACGTGGCTTTTAAGCCTTTATTTTTAAAGATCAAAAAAAAATTTTTATATAAAATTATAGTTTTTTCCATATTATTTTTAAATTTGTAAAAATATCGCAAAAAAAATAAAAATATAAGAAAATTCAACTCTTTAAATGAAACATCCTGTATATTATGTTTCAATAAAGACTTTTTGTTTTGTAATGATATTTGGATGAACCTTTTTTAAGATATTCAAGTTTAAAATATAAAAAGGAAAAAACAATTAGTATCAAAAAGTTGAAACAATTAAAAAAAAAAGTAATAAATTTGACGTATTGATATAGTAAAAAGTTGAAATTTATGATTTTAACTATTAAAAGTAGTTTGTATTTCTTTCTTGTCGATGGGCTATTCAGAAGAACAAAAAATCGCTATTATGCGTCATTTTTATGGTAACAATAATAATGAGACGACAGGGCAAAGGAAATATTACTTATTATATCCTTAACAACGAGTACCATCTACAGATACTATTAAATACATAGCAAGAAAGTTTATTGAACAAAAAAGCTTTAAAATGAAGAAAAGGACTGCAGCACGAAATGAAAAGAAAGTTTTGGATATCCTCGTTTTTTCAGGATAATTATTATACTTTTTCTATCGAACTAGCACTAACTACTTTTAATAATTTTAGAAAATCCTGAAATATTAATCTTGGATACGGCATCTGAACTTAATAAAACAGATTATAAAATTTACAAATTTTATCCCTATAAATTTATGTCCGTTCAAAATCTTCCTGAACAAAACATGCAGGACCGACCTATATATGCATTGGAAATAGCTACGTTTATGCAGCAGGATCCAAAGTTTTTAAATAAAATTCTATTCACCGATAAGTCTTGTTTCACACTAGCAGGAATGTTTAATCACAAAAATAAACCTTATTGGTCCAGAGAACACCCTCACCAAATTCACCAAAAATAACAATTTTATTGTTTCCATGGCTTTCTTGATATTAATATGACAGTTTTTTGTAATTTATTAATAATTCAACCTAAAAAATCTCAAAAATGGTTCATCCAAATATCATCAATGCATATATATTTGAAATCAGAAAAAAATATCTTTCACTGTAGCGCATAATATACAGGGTGTTTCATTTAAAAAAGTTGAAGTTGCCTATATTTGTCCATTTTTTTATTACGATATTTTTTTACTGATAATTTCAGAAGATAATATGGAAAAAATCCTAGAATTTTTATATAAAACATTTTTTTCTGTCTTAAAAAAAAAGGCCTCAGAAGTCACGTAAATATAATCAAAGACCCTGTACATCTATAACTAAAAAAATCTATATAACAATCCACAAAAAAGTTTTTGTCAATTGTTTAGATGTGTGGCTTCACCTATTTTTAATCATAAAAAATCGAAAAATAGAGATATTGACCTGTTCATTTTTTTTCGACTTTGTTAAATAAAATTTAAAAAATCGGTGTTATTTTGATTTTAAAAATAAAAAAATGAGTATTTTTTAAGTTTTTCGTCAATAAAATGCATGCCTTAAAGTTTAGCAATTTTTAGTAATTTATTTTATATTATTATTATACGTGTAAAGACAAATAATTAAAAGAAATTTTAAAATATCAATTTTTTCGATTATTCAAATATTAAAAAAAAAGGAAAAATGTAACATTTTTATTTTTTTTTAATTATTCTATTTTTAATAAACTTTACAAATTGAAATATTTATTAATAAATAAAAAATCATGTGGATTTAATGTAACAAAAAAACTAAAGCCACACATCTAAATAATTACAAAGTTTTTCTTAGTGTAACATCGTGGCCAATTTTTTTTACGAATTAGCTATTATTTAATAAAGCAAAATTGGCACTTCCAATTGTCGCAATTATTATTTACCACGTTTTTTGCCGAGTCGGTTAAATGGATTAATTGTTCCAAATTATAATATTAGACAATAAGATTCGAAAAGCTAAGACGGTATTATTACCACCGATGAGTGAACAGTGTTAACTGTGAGGTATATCGTTTGCATGCATACTGCACTCATAAAAGTTTTTGGTAAGAATTTTTTTATTTATTTATCAGTTCTTTTAAAAACTTGCAGTCAAATAAAACAGCATAAATAATAATATGCATAAAATTAAAATAAAGAAGGTAGTTAAAATTCGCCCTTTTTAAGACCGTCATTTGGTGAAAATTGAAAGTTTTAATTTGGACCATTTTATTATATTTATTATAAGTCCAAGTATCTTATTTACATTAACAATGAATTGGTAAAAAAATCAAAATGGCAAGTACCGAAAAAAAAAATCTTTAAACTATGCTATTTTTGTCATTTTACACGTTTTTTAATCTTTTATTTTAAAAAAATTCATGCACTCAACGCACCAAAATAAATAAATGCTAGCTAATTAAGTTTAAAATAAAAAATTATGTTGGTGCACAAAGCAGATCATGTAATTTTTAAAAATAAAAGATCAAAGAACGTGTATAATGTAAAAATTGAATAAAATAGCAAGTTTGAAAGTTTTTTTTTGGTACTTGCCATTCTGATTTGTTTTACTAATTCATTGTAGACGTAAATAAAGATACTTGGACTTATTATAAATATAATAAAATGACCCAAATTAAGATTTTGAATTTCCATATATATGATGGGCGAAAAAAGGCCGAATTTTACCCACCTCCTTTAAAAAAATACGTTATTTATTTGCAGCAAAAATTGACTAATTGTAAGGACAATCTCTTTTTTAACTGAACTAATTATGATTTTAATTTAAAGATTATTACTAAATTTAGCTGTTTAGAAAAACCTTTCTCTACTACCAAACACACAGTGCGAGTCACTAACAAAAAATGTATAAAATATTGTATGAGCCTAAAAAACAAACAACCAGTCTAAATTATGGTAAGCTTTTACTTTTCTTGACCCTCGCCGATTTTAATGACTTTTTTGCACACAGAGGCGCTAATTACAAATCTTCAAAGTTTTTTTCGACAACGATTTTTTTCAGATATCGATCCTTAAATATGATAATTAAATTAAACGTATTAACACTACCTTGTCCTCCTTTTCTCACAAAGTTGGTGATAAGTACACGAAACTATCGTACAATGTTTAAAATGTATTAAAAAAAATGATGTTTTTATTCATTTTACTATGATTTTTGGTAAAAATATAGAATTGGCGCTATCAATTCTTTCCATATAAAATCAGATGATATAAAATCCAATATTACACAATAATTTTAAATATTGTGTAATAGTTGTGTTTAATAACCAAGAATGTTAAGCAAAAAAAAAACAGTAAAAGTTTAGTTAGTTTGAATTTGACATTTGATGATATCAACTTTATCCATGGTAATAAGGAATTATGGAAGTCCTGTTCATTGAGCAAATTCCACGAGCCTGGTCGCCTATTCCCGGTGCCCTGCACGCCTAGACAATTTTGTTCTCCAGCATTGGCCTTCCATAAACTTTAAAACTTCCTTGGGAGACTCCCAAAACTCAACTACTATTTTTTGAAATTCCAAAATATTTTTTTACCAAGGCAAAGACAATTGTAGTTATCACTATAGACAACAGAACAATGTAAAATTTTTGTTATAGGTTTGGACGCTCGCTTGCTGAGAATCCTTGAGCGAGCGTCCATCGAGAAGAATATACGTGCACACGCTGCTGTATAAACGAACACTGTTGCCAAACCAATAAAAGAAGAACAGAAAGTAGGAATTATTTCTGTCGAAAATAGGCTTCGAATTTATATTCGTTTTAATAATCTTAATTTTATTTTTTTAAATTTTTTTCTTTATTTAGGTAATAATAACATTTTTAATTATTTAAACATGTTATTGTGGCAAATTATTTCCTAAAATATATTTATACCTAGTATAAGAATCACGTTGATAAACATGATTTGAAATTTTTTAAAAATTCTATTTTTTTTATTGTTAAGACATCCTTACATAACAAGAAATGTTTGTATAGCTCACCTAAATTTATTTAATTTTTTTATAAATAAAATCCAAATAAACGCATGTAGTTTTTAGTTTTTTGCTATTTGCAAATAAAGTGAGAATTATTAATTAAAGTGTGGCCATTAAAGAAGTAAAACGGCTAGTTTTTGAGTTAAATGAAAAAAAACCATTTTGTTTAATTCATTGCATATCGTATTGCCATTTGTGCGTTGTGATTTTTTGTGTTTTCCTGTGGTAATTAAAATTTGTATTCTTGTCAAAATGTCGGGAAATCTATGTCAATATTATGACTGCCGAGTGAGTCGAAGAGCAGATTAAGTTAGGCTTTTTCGTTTTCCCTACAAGAATAGTACACTATGTAAGCAATTGATTATAAACTGTGGTAAGTATTTATCTATGTATATTAAAATTATTTAGACTAATAAGTACCTTATAATTATATGATCGACACACAAATTTATTCGGTGTTTAGAGTAACCTTTTGATAGTTATTAATTTAAATATTTGATATTTAAAAGAGTGACCACAAAAATCGCTTAAAAAAGCCTGTTTTTTCACATTTATTCATTTAGAAAGAGCATTGCTTTTCGTTTTTTGCAAATTTTTAAAAATCACTTCTATTTAGGGGTTGGAAAGATGCCAAAAAAATTGCAAAAAATAGCAGTGGTATTAAAAATGCAATTTTTGTTTTAAATGGACCTTGAAAAATAAAATAATACATTTCCATCCCTGCGAAGGTTGTAAATCAACCCCCATGAACTATGTGGGGTACAATCCCCCTAAAATATTTAAAATCATTACAACTTTAAAAATTGAAAAAAAATCAGATTTTTTAGATATCTAATCAAAAATAATGTATATGATAGTAAATTTCCTTTTCTAAAGTAAAACTACCCTTATCTGAAGAAAAAATGAATAAATCCTAGCTTTTCCAAAAAAGTCTTATCTTCGTATTTTTTGATTCAAGTATAAAAACCACCCTCGCAAGGGGTAAATTCATCCCCAAAGTTAGAAAGTTCATGGTATATTTGAGACATTCCAAACATCCAAATATATGTTGTATTATTTTAAAAGTTTCATATGATTTTATACATTTAAGGGATGAATTAACCCTCTTCAAGGTAGCTTTGATTAGAAATGAACTCGAAAAACCAAGAAGGCCTATTTTTTACATCTGGGATGGAAAATATGAGGCCAAAACGTTTTGCATAGCTAACATTTTATTCAATTTTTCTGTTAATGTGGGTTTCTTTAACCTGAATTTTAAGAGTGGTTTAATATCAAAACTCGCTCTAAACTGTCCATCATATTTGAGATATCCCAAAACCTCTTAATTTTTTTTTTCACAATTTTAATTTGTATATGATTTTCTACATTTTAGGGATAAATATACCCCTTGCAGGGGTGGTTTTGGTTAAAAGTAAACTAGAAAAATCTAGTTACACCTGGTTTATATACTTGGATAAAAAAAATACCAACCAAGACTTTTCTTGAAAAAGCTAGTATTTTATTTAATTTTTCCTATTGATAAGGGTTTCCACCCTTAGAATATGGTAGATAGTTATCATAAACATTTATTTCTTATTAGACATGTCCTAAAAATCCGATGTTTTGCAATTTTTGATTGTATACGATTTTATATATTTTAGGGGATGATTTACAACCTTCTAAGAAATGGAGATGTATTATTTCATTTTTCCAGGGTTATTGGCAACAAAAATCGCAGTGGGGAAGAAGAACTTTTAATACCACTACAATTTTCGCAAGTCTTCAGATTTGGCGATTTTTAACCCTAAATGGGGGTGTTTTTTAAAATTTGCATGAAACGAAAAGTAATGCTCATCTTAATTTTTTCCGACGAGTAATTTAGTATAAAATTTATGTTTGCATGTTTTTCTCACCTCTTTGTAAATTGTGAAAAAACAGGCAATTGTTCGCTACTCTTATGATTAAAAAACAAGGTCCTATATTTATTTTTAGGACTGAATAAATTTTAAAAAATTAAGTTCCGGGGATTGGAAGCCACTTACACTGGGAAATATGGGAAAAATTTAGGTTGCGCGTTAATTTTAATTAGATAGTAATTTTCTTCTTATTCAATTATATTTTATATTCCTGCTTAAATAATCGGTATATTTAACTATGCCGGTACCTCTGAAGCATGGGTAAAATTAATAAAAATTGGAAAATTAATGGGGCGCCGGATTGAAAACTTCATGTTTGTGCTGCCAAATCCAGTTTAAATTGAATTTGTATCTGCTCCTTTCTCAAGATTTACAAAAATCTTTTAAATTTTAAAGAAATTTTTAATTTATTTTAAAAATAAAAATGCATTCATTTAAGTTTCGCAATTCTAGTAATTTGTTCCATATTCCACGTGTAAAGACAAATATTTCATTTTTTTTTAAATATCAATTTTAAGATTTAACAAAAAAAAAAATCTAAAAGACTTTTTAATCGAAAAATTAACATTTTAGATTTTTTATTACTTTATTTTTGATAAACTTAGAAAATAAAAATATTTGTTAAATTAATAAAAATATATTTATGTTGATTTCACATCCCAAAAAAAATGGGGTCGGGTCGTGATTTTAAACAATTACCAAAATTTTAGAATAATAATTGTTTTTTATATTGTTCTTAATAAATAGGTATTTGAGTAATATTTAAAAACTATACAATTTAGACCAGCAACCCTTATATACGTAAATAAAGTTTTATAATAAAAGTACAATAAATATAAAAGAGCTGATGTGACGATTAATTTTTTTATAACTGTATAAGATTGCTCAAAAGTCTGCTCTTTTTTGAAAAAAATATAGGACCTGTAATTTGATTTATATTAATGTTAATCATTTTTAAATATTTTTAGCAACTTTTCCTAACCCCTTGGGTCACTTGCCAACTTATAGAAAATTTTAGTTCCATTTAGGATAGGACTTTTGAAACACTCTGTATTTACATTTCATATTAAATGATGCCCAATTGCACAATTATTACCTTTTCCTTACATAAAAGTTCAATTCAACAAAAACTCTAATGTTATTTTGTATCAACAAAATAATTTATTTATTCACTAACATTGATGGCATACTGGCCAGCGTACCAGTCTCTTAAGTAGGCCTTACGAGGATTTGTTTTGCAAATTGGATTTTTTTGCGGTTTTTGCTTGATTCGTATGAACGGCTACAAACTTAATAAACAAATTTAATTAATGGAAAATGAAAAACTGGATTTCGGATTAAAAAATGCATTTTTAAGTTTACAATTATATATTTTTTTCTAATTTCAAACTATAAAATGCATTTCAAAAATTTATTTTTCTTATGCACAATGGCAGTTTTTCATTTTCCGTTAATAAAATTTGTTCACAAAGTTTTTAGAGGTTCATACGAATCAAATACCAAAAACCGAATTTAAATCCATCTTACAGCACAAAAATTCATCGTGCATTACTTCGTTTACTCGACAAATATCTGTGCAAAAAGCAGTTTGTTGTTTTTGCAACATAAATATGTGCGGAGGGAGCTTACGCTTTAAATAGACTATGACATAGTAAGGAGTCAAAACGGCAACGCTGAGAGGTACCTCAGCAGGTAAAAATTAAATATTCTAATAAAATTCGATTGTCGGCAAAAAGTATTTATACAAAGAGACTGGGCGTCTATAGTGATAACTACAATTGTCTTTGACCAAGGTGTTCCCCTTGAGTCCAATAGCATGTGATATATATTGGGTGTGGGACCTGTTTTACTTTTTAGCAGTGGCGGATTTACTAAAAGGCTGAGTAGGCTGGACCCTATTAGGGTTCTTAATTTGTCAAAAATTATAGAGATCAATATTTAGGTATGTTTGTTTTTCAGAAATAGTTTACACTATTATACACCTTTAATAAGAGAGCTTACATAAAAAAGTGTAAAATAGTGTGCCGTGCGATCCATTATAAGTGGACCCTCAGGTTTTGGCCTTTTTATTTTAAAATTTTTTAATCAAAAATTCATTAAGTGGGATAGCTCAAAGTTTTTTATGACCTAATTTTTTTTTCTACAACCGCGCGAAAAGTACCATGCTTGCGCTTCAAAAACAAAACACAAAGTTGCACTTTTCCGAGGAACAAACGTTTTTTTACTTTGTCACTCGCCGAGCGACAAAATACATTGTCGCTCGCTGAGTTATTAAGGAAACCGTAATAGAAAAACGTAAAATTTGACACCACAGTAGGCGTTGAACGGTAGAAACTTCATCTGAAATTGTCATTAAAAATTGTGAGAATTGCACCTTTACCTTTAATATTGTAAATAATAAGAAAAATGACTAGATCTTATACAGATTTAGGTAATAATTATATAAAGATCTAAATTTATATACATATTACAATAATTATTACAATAAAAAAATTGGTATAGTAGTCACGGTTTTATTAAATCTGTTTTTATTAACTACTTCACCTTTGCATGTTCCGTTAAATGTTTAATAGTGGTAAAATGCAAATTACCAACTTTAGTTATACAGAATAATAAAAGTTTATGTTTGGAAAGTCCCTACATCGTTCTGACGGAGTTTTCTTCCACTAAAAGTGGTAGAAATGTACATCTTTATAAATAAATGAATTTTATATTCTACGTCATATAACTATGTATATTACGACAAATCAAGTGATAAATAAAGCAAATTACAAACTTTAGTTATAGAAAGTAATTAAAAAATAGTTATTATGATTACAAACTCTAATTTTCTAAACTTTTCATTATACTAAAGATGGCAGAAATGTATATTTAGTAAACAATTCGCATTATCTATAAATTACATTGATGTCCAAATTATCGCTTTAAATAAAATACAAAACTACCAACTTTGGTTACGAAAAAATGTTTAAAAATTGGTTTGTCGATATCCTTCTTTTATTTTTTATTAATTTTGTACTCTAAGGTGGTGAAATTATTTTCTGATTCAAACTGATTATATTTATTCTTTCACATAACGGCGAGATTATGTTAGATATGATAGAGCCAATCTTCCGCTAGAGGAAAAAAAAATGTATTATTTGACGTATCAAAAAGTTTTTAAACAGCTATTGGTGTTATAAATTGATGTAATAAATATCTGAAATGGACAGTTTTAAAAGTTTAAAATATGGAATTTTAAAGAATTGGCCTTGTCCAATACTTTTTCAGTTTAATATACTTAACTGCGCTAATTGAGAATGCGACCAACATCTAAAATGGTTTGTTAACGCATTAGTCTTTACAGATATTCGACCAAAATTAAAAGTTAAAAAAAATGAATAAAATCATTTAAAATATTAATAATGTTATCAAAACAGACATTTAATAGTAGTAATTCCTTTATTTTCAATTCCCCTTAAAGGAAGTATTGAAGAAATTAAACATTAAGATATTGTTCATAAATATACGTAATACAAAATTGTATAACTAATTAAGGGAAAAAGTATTGTTCTTTGCAGTACCTTAGAAAAACATTTTACAAAGACATCTTAGCGCAAAGATCTGAGTTTTAAATTAACCTGACAGATTGGGAATCAAAACTATTAATAATACGAATATTAAGAATCGCGTTGTAAAAAATTGCGTCAATCGAAGAAATTGACAAGGCTATTGCAGATATGTCCCTGTAAATCTCGCTCACGACAATGTATTACTTTGCTTTAAAACACAAATAGCTATTTTCTGATGTCAACTACAAACGAATAATCGCAACGTCTCAATTTTTAATAGATGACTAGTTTCCGTTTATATTTTTCTCATAGTTTAAAAATTTCTACTAATGGCTCAAAAAAATATAAGGCAGTTAGACGATTAATTTTATATTGTTTAAAAGTTAAAAAAAAAATAGTGGCACCTTGTATATAAATTTAAAAATGTTACCTGTCAGCCTGTCTAGTTAAATTTTGTTTTGACAGATTTTTACTGATAGTTGTCAGAAATTAAACGATTAAGATATGCACTCAATATCGGTCAAAATGGTTTATTCAGAAAAAGATATTGTCTTATGCTACGTTAGAAACAACCAACGAGAGGCACTTACGCGCAGAAGGTATCGGCAGCTTTATCCTGACAGACTTGTGCCATCAAAACTCACAATAAATAGAATATTAAGTAACCTTGCAATAAATGCCGTCAAAAGATTGACAAGATTGCAGAATGTCCCTGTATTTTTTACCTGCGTATACCATGTGAAAAAAAAACAATTTTTGAGACGAAATATCTTAAAAACCAATCGTTTAACTGTCAACAATTTTTATTGAGCCTATTGGAGAAATTTTCAAACTATGAAAAAATATAGACGGAAACTAGTCATCCTATTTAAAAAAATTGACGACTTTGCAATTACTCGTTGGTAGTTGACACCACGAAAAAATTTTCAGGTCATAAAAAACTATCTAGCTATCTCATTAAATAAATTTTTAGTTTGAAAATTCAAAAAAAAAGGTAAACTATTTTTAAATAACAAAGAGACCTTTTATCTAGGTACCTAAATTTTGTGAATCAAGTTCTTTTTTAGTCATGTCCTTTTTATATTAATACATACAGTTTTTTTATTAATACAGACAAATCAGGACAAAGCTTGCCAATTCAAAAAAGAACCAAAACTTACCAAAACTTGGTCTAATTTTAGATCTTAGTATTTAGGAAGCCCGAGAATTTTGGTTTGAATTAATGTACTTTTTTCCGAGTTCAGTAAATAAAATAAATTTTGCCTGCATTTTAAATTCTCACCTCAGAAACTTAGGTTTATCAGATTTCAAACTTCTAAAGTACCCACTAAATAAACCATATTATCGCCTCTGTTAAAAGACGTTTTTTCTGCCAATAAAAATTGCAATTATCATTAACTAAAAACGAAAAAAAGCCATTTTGATTTTTGATGATAACTCAAAAACCGGAAGTTGCAGAAAAGATCCTCGAAGAGGAGAAAATTTCCGATAAAAAAGTCCTAACTTATAAAGTTTTTCTTTATTATTTAGAATTTTACTTTAACGCTAAAAATGGGCCTCCAAGCAACATTTTTGGTTGCGAGCTTGGCTTCAAAACAGAGTACGTCACACTAATTTTTTTTTTGGGTATTAAATATTAATTTAAAATTTTTAAAAAAATATGGTTTATTCAGAAAACTTTAAAAATTTATTTCCGTTAAAAATTTAACTTGAATTTAGTTTTTTACCAAGTTAGATAATTCTCGATTAACAAAATTGTTTGAACTTTTGTCCTCATTATAAAATCTTAAATAACCCAACTAGCAAATGTATTTTATAATTTTAATTTTCTACAACTTTTCTGTTTTATTAATGCCTTCAAGATGTTAATTAATTATATTGCAGGTGTAGATAACACTATATGGTTGTCTGCAACTAAAATGTGTTATTATTTTATAATTAAAACGTTTCTACTACAATATTAAAAAATATCTAATAAAGCAGTTACAAAATAATTATAAATATACTTTCGTTACTAAGCTATAAAACAACTTAGTCTACAAAACTAAATTGTTTTATAACGCCTTTGTAAGAGTTTTTTGCAGCATATTAATACCGTTATAAAACTTATAAAAATTATTTTATTGTATTAGTTGGTCATCTTATAAAATACTTTTTTAAAGTAGTATTTAGTACTATTTCTTTTTTTGGAGTAAATTGTTGCTCCAGAGCTTGCTATATAATTATTTCATAGAGATGCAGTCTGCTGTAGATTGGAAACAGGAACAAAATGATAACATAATTAAATTGTTTTTCTTTAAATAAAATTATTGCGGCTAACCTACGCAATAAAGCACATTTGCTATAATATATTTCTTACATTAAATGTGTGGTTATGTTTTCTTATATTTATACCTAAGCTTTGTTTTTTATAAAAATATTTAAAGCAGAAATTTAAAATGTCACATATAGGACAATGAAAAAAAATAAAAAAATAATGATTTTCGTAAAAATTGAAAATTTATTGTAAAAATATTATAAATAGTAACTAATAGTAACAGTGGTATTAGCACTTAAACCCAGCAGGCAAGGGAAAATCAGAACAGGACAAAAACAATACATTTTTAAAAAATCTCAGATTATAGGCACTTTTTTTAATTTTCACATTCAGCACCAAGAGCTCTATTTTGAAATGTAAACAAAAGGATCCCTAACATAATTTCGCAAGATCTTAGGACGGTTTAAAAATAATCAGATGATCGTCGTGACAAAAGTTGGAGATCAAAGTAATTAGGTACATTTGCTTTAAGAATGCCTGTGACACAACAAAATTTTGTCTAAGCACTGATTTGCCTAATTGTAAGACAGTTAACCCAAAGAATTTCATTGTTTGAAATTTTATAAAAATAGGCTTATAATTTAATTATCGTAAAATGCTTGCTACTAACACAAATGTATTTTATAGAAGGCATCCATTCTAAATGTCCATAAACTAGTTCGTAACTCTAATACAGACATGTAAAATTACAACAATTATCATATTTTTGTTGTTAATGACAGTTAAAATCGTGATAACGTACTTAAAAATTTATCATAATTAAAATAATCTGACATAAGTACGTTTGCAAAATGACTTAAATTCAAAAAGTAGATTTAATAACAAAAAATAGTCTTTTTTAAAAATCATCGCGTAAACAGAAAGCGCGCTTAAAATTTGTTGAAAACATGATATTTAATTCTCAGTAAAATTTCCTTCGCACTAAAAATTTTAGTCCCCACGGGAGATGCGTGTAAACAAAATCCATATTACTTATTATTTAATCCAATAAGTATGACTTTCTCTGTGTATTTTTACAAATGTTTGTTTTGATTCAAAGATATTTGTGGCGACTTTAAAAATATATTTAAAAAACCCATTTATTTTATTACTGCGTTACCGTTCAGCATGTTTTTCTTAAAAAGTCTGTCATAAAAATTCTTAGAAAATAGTTATTTAGTGCTATTAAAAGAAGCTTTTAAAAAACAGTTCTATAAGGCCTTTTCTGAATATTCTTAGGGTTAACCAAAATGTTATATATAATTATTTTTTAATTATTTTAATAACCATTACTAAATATTTATGGTGACTGAAGTATTTTATAAAATGGTGCCAATTTTACATTTATAATTGTTGCAAAAACATTATAAAAATTTTTCCTAGAGAAATAATCGTTTATAAACTTTGTGTCGAAAACATTTCCAGGACTTTTATAAAACACAAAATTGCTAGTTAGGAATTGTGGTATAAATTTTTTGCTTCGCGAAGTCCTTCTTATATACATATTCAACAAGATGACGCTATAAAAGTTTAAAATTTTTAAATTCTTTTAATAATAATTTTACTACTTTAACAAAAAATTAAAAATTAGAGTAATATAGTCAAAGTGATAAAATAATTATAAAAAAAGCATTAAAATTTTTTAAACTTCTAAAACGTGATCTTGTTAGGTGTGTATGTGTGAAGGGCTCCACGACGAAAAAAATTTATACAATTACTTAAGCATTTTTTTCAATATACAATGAAGACGAAAGTTCTAAACAATTTTGTTATTTGACAGTTGTGTAACTTGACTTTAAGTAAAATTTTTAACGGGAATAAATTCTAAAATGATCTGAATACACCATAATTTTTGACAATTTCTAATCAATATTTAATACCAAAAAATATATATATTTAGTGTGACGTACGCGGTTTTAATTTTAAAAAAATGTACAGAAGTATGCAAATATTAATAAATTTTTAATAGCATATTATTACCATTTAATCTGAAAACGTCCTAATTCAACTGACCTTGTATCTCTTACACATTTAAAGTTGCCAGTATTAGGAGATTTCTTTTCTCAATAGTTTTAAAGAATAAATATGTGAATACTAAAAAAAATACCTAAATTCTAGTATTTTCGAGCCTAACTTAAAGATAAAGTTTATTTCTGAACATAGGTCACGATTAATGTTATTTGCTTTTAAGATAAAAATATTTCTTGAAATTGGATTTTTTTATAATATGCTTCTACATTTAGTTACTAGTGGAGATTCGGAGAGAAATATATTTGCTTTAAATTGCAATTTGTTATTAAAAATCCTTCCTTCTATGGCAAGAAAAACCTCACGGAAGACAATGTCCCAACGGTTTTCTCATAAAAGGGTGGACTTTCTTTTCTGCATTAGACAATACCTAATAAATATGGAAGTGTCTAAATGCAATAGATTTTTTTGCGTAATCGTGTCGATCTTGTTGGTTCAGTTTGCAATTTAGCAAAACCATCTAGCCTTTGCTCAAAACAATTAACTTTATTACGCAAATTTCAAAATGTTTTTTGTTTTTGCAATTAATGTATTCCCCTTAAGGCAACAGGGTGTTTCCTAACTACGGTACGAAACTTCAGAGGATAATTGGCTAGGTCGTTTTAAGAAAAAAAAGTTTCTATGAACATATTATGTTCAGGGTTGCTTCGTTTCTGAGATACAGGGCGTTGAAGTTTAAAGAAAAAAAAACGGTATTTATAAAATATCATAAATATCCTGCAACCGATTTGGTCGAAATTTGGTGCAGTTATTTGAAGTAATAAGGTGCTTATTAAGCTCTAACTAGATTGAAATTATTAGCTCCAGTGGCGTCTCAGTGGGCACCACAGCCATATTATTGACGAAAAAAACTACACCAATGACTTTTCTTATAGTTTTTATATTTTTTAAGATTAAGCAACTAAAAATACAACTTTTTACTTTCCTGTGTTTTCTTCATATCTAGCTTCGTTTTCGAGAAAAAAATAAAAACCACATTAACTCATTCTAAAAGCTTCCATGGACAACATAAATTAAAAACCAAAAATAAAAATAAACAATTTCGAGCTTAAAGTAAATGAGCAAAATGTCCACCTTCTCATAAAATACGGGACTGCAATCGATTTGTCATTGAGTGTCTGACACTTAAAAAAAAACGATATTTAAATATCATAAATATCCTTAAACGATTTGGTGACTTTTTTTTGTAGTTTTTTTTTTAGAAAAAAAATGACAAATCGATTGCTTATTACTAATGGTCCAGGAGCCAGTAACAGATTTACATGACCAATTTCCTTTCAAGCGAAAATTGGTAAAATACATCAGAGGGATGTATTATAAAGCTTCGTGAACGTCAGCTGCGTTTCCGTTAAGACAATGATCCGCGGTAGCCTTTTTAATAATGACAAAGCAATAATTTTAAAATGACAACGTTAATTCACAATTAACTGGTATTTTTATTGTTGTTCATAAATATGAGGCGATAATAAAGTAACAATCTTTAAAAATATATTACGGTGTAACCGAAAAATTTAATTTTGTTACCATGGACGTAGATTTACATGCTCTTTAATAAACTTTAAAAAAATTTGTGTCCAAAATAATTGGGGAAGCCAATAATAGGTCCCATTCAAAATTACATGGGATTTCCTATATCCCACCCGACGATGCACCGCTCAGCATATTTACTTATTTCTTTTCAACTAAAAACTAGTAAAATTGTAGCTAACCCAATATTATTAAGAGAAAAAACAGCTGACTATTACATGGTGCATTATACGTTAACTGGTCGCTCGAACATGAAAAGAAAAATTAATAATTAGTCTTTTAATGATTTTCTCCCAACTAGAAAATTTACTTAATGATAGGTTATATGCAACTAGGAGTAAATATATATGTCAGCAGTATCTCGATCCAAAACCATCAGCTGATACTTAAAAAGTTATAGCGCAGGAGTTAGGCGGGATCATCTTTCGCCTATTTAAATGCATCAACTGACTAATTACATATTAACAATCATTTTACAAATTTCCATTGGAAGGAAATGACATATCTTTAATTATTCTCGTTATTTCTTTAAAGCGAAGCCACATTTAAATCCCATTTACATGGGCGTGCTATAATTATTTCAAATTAAATTTAAAAATTTTAAATTATAATTTTTTACCTAAAAAGAAGAAGAAAAGAATAAGTAGGTACTAAAAAAAGTTACAGGAGAAAACAGCAATTAAACCAAATTGTAAACACTACAAATGAGGTATAAAACAACAAGATAAAAAAGTTACGTTATAAATTTTCCTGTCTAGTTTTTTTTATATTAATCACATGCTGGCAAAATTTTCAGCCAGCAGTAAGTAAAGGGAAAACACGTCAGCTGATGCATTTAAATAGGCGATAGATGCTCCCGCCTATTTGTATTTTTATTATATTGTAATGAACGGGGTCGCTCGGCTCTAGTGTAGCCCTCCTTCACTTCGACCTAAAGAGATCTTTTGTAAATACCCTTCGTTGGTTAGTGCCCGGTAATTCTTATACCTTTAGCAAAGTTCAGGATACTACGCGGTGCAAGTTAAATAATATCTCTAGGAGTAAGATATACCCCTTCGAGGTATTTAAGTCGTTGTCGGGTCAGTTCTCTGCATTCACAGAGAATGTGTTCCGCAGTTTCGTTTGCTTCATGACAAAACCGACATTGTTCATCCTCAGTCTTTCCCATTTTTTTGAGGTGATACCTCCAAGGGCCATGTCCTGTTAGGAAAGTCGGTAACCAGTTTAAGTTCATTTTTTTGAAGTTCCAGTAGCTTCTTTGTGTACTTAGGTGAATGCGAAATAAATCTTTTCGCCTGCCCTTGTCCTGGGATGTTGTTCCAGTAAGTCTCTTTTTGACTTTTTTCCCATGTTCTGAGTTCCTCGTAGAGGTGGCCTCTAGTGGTGCCACAGAAGGGTTCAGGTCTATAGAATGGTCTCTGTGCTGCTTCCTTGGCGAGTTGATCGGCAATTTCATTGCCCTCCACTCCTTTATGTCCTGATACCCACTCCAGAGTAACTTTGTTGTGTTTGGCCAGTTGGTTTAGAGATTGTCGGCATTCCCAGGCTAGCTTTGAATTAAAAGTGAATAAAGTCAATGCCTTTAAAGCAGCCTGGCTGACCGATAAAAAATTTTAGCTGGCTCAGGGACCATAATAAAAACTAGCAAAATTAGAACTAATAACTAATTTTGGGTAATAGTATCCAAAACTTACCAAAAAGAAGAGGCACTTATCAGCTTACGTAAATGAAAATACACCTAATGCAAAATCTAACCAACGGTTTTTTATGATTTACAATAAAATAATATGTTAAGGAAACAAAACATTTGAATTTAATATTGCTTTTTAAAATGGGGAAGCTTCTCGTGACAAATGCTACTGCATTTAGACGCTTCAATATTCAGCACGTGTTTTCATAACGTAAAAAAGAATGTCGACCCTTTTATGGGCAAATCGTTTAAACATTGTCTTCCGTGATTCAAAATACATTTTTTAAGGTTGCATCGTGCCATAGAAGCCAATGTCAATAAGCAATTCGATAGCGTCCAAAGATTTCAATAAGATTTTAAATGTTTAAATTGTACCTTTAATGTTTTTCAATAGATTAAACCTAAATAAATTTATGAAAAAGGACATCAATTTTATTCCAGACCTTTAGAAACGAGAAAATTTTGGAAAAAAAGCATTCATTCTTATTTGACATTAGAAAGTTACCCGTTCCTGACATTTTCGATGTGAGAGTTATATCCAAAAGTGTGTTAACAAAAATGTGTTTTCCCGTCCCTTTATTATTTCCTAAACTTTATAATTTGTAGTAAAATAATAAAAGGGGTAAGGGGGAAATACACATTTTTGTTAAGATAAAGCCTTGTATATGACACGCTAAAATCCTGGTACTGCATATCCTTATCTAACAGACAAAATTTAAATAAAATTACTTAAATCAATATTTACAATGAGTAATTTGTAATCTTGTTTCTCTATTTAGCAATTAGGGAAAACGGAATTGCGTTGGAGCTAATTAGCAACCAAATTGTATTTATTTGTGTTGTAGCTTTGAACTGGTGAACTTTAAATTAATTAAATGTTCCAATCGTCATCCTCATGCGGAAAACAAATTAGTTATCGATATATTTGGTAAAGAAAAATATTTATTGGATTATTCTATATTTGGAATTTATTTACGTAGTACTATTTTTCTGATATTTTAGGTTACGTAGGGCACTATTTATAATTTGAAAATGATAATAAAAAAGATTATAATTTGTCATTAAATAGCTTGTTTTACTAGGCCAAAAAGCAAAGCTTTTATTACATATAAATGATTTAGCTTTACTTGATATAAAAGGAAAAGAGTGACTGTAAAAATTACCACTCTTTTTACAATTCACAGAGAGGTGAGGAAAAGACATATACACAAATATGTATTTTATACCAAATTACTCGTCGCAAAAGATTAGGATGAGCACTGTTTTTCCGTTTTTGCAAATTTTCAAAAATCACCCCTATTTAGGGGTTAAAAGGTTGCCAGATCTTAAGAATTGGGAAAATAGCAGTGGTATTAAAAGTTATTCTTACAAATGATATAATACATTTCCATTCCTGACGAGGTTGTAAACCAACCCCCATGTACTATGTGGGGTGCAATCAACCCCTAAAATATATAAAATCATATGCAACTTCACCAACGGCAAGAAACCGATTTTTTAGAAAATGTCTAATAAGAGCAGTTCGGTAAATTTTTAAAGCTAAGTCTAAAGACTCATGTTAACCATCATTTATTTGAAAAAGAATTTAAACGCTTGCTTCCATCTATATTTTAGCAACAGTATCTTTATTATGCAAAAAATATTGGTTTAATAATACTAAGAACTCTTCGCAAAATACCAGACAAAATTCTTAATTTTACCTTGCAATTCCCTGTTTCACTTAAACAAAAAAAAAATGACTTAAAAAATGTTT
Source organism: Listronotus oregonensis (assembly GCA_019359885.1). Lineage (NCBI taxonomy): Eukaryota > Metazoa > Arthropoda > Insecta > Coleoptera > Curculionidae > Listronotus > Listronotus oregonensis. The sequence continues at coordinate 27,141 of JAHBCN010005789.1, read as the reverse complement.
ACCTGCTAGAAAAAAAAATGTCCGTCAAAAACTTATTGTTAGAAAAGGCCTAATATGTATTGTTTGAATACTTCTAAGATAACTTATAACATATTAATTTGTTGCATAGAATCATTATATTAACTTTTTTCCTCATAATATCATTTAATTTATTATGATTTTTTCTTATTATCATAGCTTTATTTTATTCTGCTTTGTCGAAAAGATGTATAATCTTATATGACAATAAAGCAATATTATCATTGTTATTATTAATAATAAACTTAAAGATATTTTTTTGGAATTTTAAGGTCATTATTTGATCCATCGAGGCCTACAAGCGAATCAGAAGACGACAATAAAAGACTCAAGACAGCTGTGACCGAACCAAATAGAGAAATTGGATCATTATCGCCCCTCTCGCTAAGGAAAAAGTATGAGCGGTAAGAATAATTTATTGAAATTATTAGTTTACTTTATGTTAACAAAAACAATGGAGTTGGCGGGAACATTCCTTTAAATGAATGGAAAAATTTTTTAACGTTGGTTTTTGACAAAAAAGCATTTTTTCAAAAAAATTTTTGCTCCTTCTAAAACTCCAGATTTCGTCATTAAAATTATATCTATACAGGCCTGAAAAAAAGAATATTTTGATTTTATTTGAAAAAGTTTATTCTTTAAAAAGAATATTAATTTGGGAAAAAATCCGAAAACATTGCCATTATGTATACCGAGCCATCAAAAGTTATCCATTATTACTGAAAAAGTTAAAACTATTTTTTTAATAGTCATAATAATTGCTGTTATTGTACAAAAATAAAACTAGTTAATTGTTTGATAGAATATTTTTTTTATAACTAACAATAAAATTATAGTAATGGGGACAAAAATATTAACAAAATTATTACAAATGAAAAATTATTTTAAAAATTACAAGACGCTGCTTAGATTATACTTCAATAGGCCCTCCATTGTTTTCCATACATTTAATATTTTTTTTCCTAAAACTGCGGGTTGCGTTCGCTATCTGATATCTGTCGATGTTCTCAAATTCTTCTCCTATGCGACGTTTAGGATTATCCTTATTTTGTGGTCTAGTTTTATACACCCTTTCTTTAGATCCCACAAGAAGTAATCAAGTGGGGTAAGATCTGGGGACCTCGGGGGCCAGTGACAAAAATTTAGGTCAATATTTGTACCTTTGCCAATCCATCCATTGGGAAAATGAGCATTAAGCCAGTTCCTTACCTGCAAAGAAAAATGACAGGGAGCTCCATCTAGTTAAAAGATTAAGAAATGCCGAAGTTCCAATGGTAAATCATCGAGAATGTCTTCAAACTTGTTCTCCAAAAAATTGAGGAAAGATTTACCTCTTATATTATCATCAAAGAATACTGGTCCCAATATTCTCTCTCCCAATATTCCACACCAAACATTGACTTTCTCAGAATATTGGTTTCGACAGCTAATAAAAGAGTGGGGATTTGTAGTGGACCAGTATCAAGAATTTTGTGTACTTACAGTGCCATTGGTCGTAAAAACAGCTTTATCAGAGAATAATATTTTAAAAAATAAATTTCGGTGATCTTCCATAAATCCTAATATCCATGCGGAAAAATTAAATCTTAAATCATTATCTCCTGGCAACAAAGTGTGTGTAAATTTAGTTCTAAATGGCTTTAAGTTATGTTTTTTAAAACGAACCTAACAAAGCAGATTTTCAGATCCAGGTCCCATAACATTTGCCTTAAAATTGTACGTGGATTTTCGGTGACGTATGATAAGACATTTTATTCATCGTCTTCAGTGTAGCCACGGGGTAGGTTGTTGTTATTTTCTGGATAATTGCCAGTCCTTTAAAAAAAATTTTAAAACTGATTCATAACATTACTAACAGTCTGATGAGAAATATCTTTTTGCTCTGGATGGTTGTCATTAAACTCTTCTGCAGCTTGCATCGCAGTGCGATAATTATTACCGACAATTAAAATGATCTCGACTTTTTCGCGATTCGTTAAATAAATGCATATTTAGAAAAAATACTTTAGAATTTAAAATTACATGTAAAAATTGACAATCAATATCCTAATTAAACCATAGAAACGTTACTTTTCATTGTTGATAGGATGCCATTTGATTCTGTTTTAGAAATTATTTAACAAATTTATTGTTGCAGAATATTGGCACGTATTATTAATACTGTTTTTGTAATAAAATATTTTTAAATATTTGCAATAGTAATAAATTTAAATATTTGTAATAGTAATGAATAACTTTGGATCTGTATACACGCTGGTGTTAATATCAAATTACTAAGAAAAAAATATGTTTACTAAGGAAAGAAATCGGAAAGTTACTTTTTCCATACCCTGTATACGGCAAGCTAGTTTTAAGGCGGCATTTGGAGTTTCAGATAAAGCAAAACTTTTTTTAAAGAATACTTTTTGTCGAAAAACCAATATTAAAAAGTTTTCCATTTGGTAAGAGAATTTACGCACATATATATATATATATATATATATATATATATATATATATATATATATATATATATATATATATATATATATATATATATATATATATATATATATATATATATATATATATATATATATATATATATATATATATATATATATAAAAAAACTGACACGCAATTTTAGTTTTAGGCTTGTACTTTTGTGCAAAAATAAGAATAGTTTTTTTACGTTAAATTTAAGACACCCAGTAGGACCATTGGCAACAACAACGGGCGGATGATTAAATCCTATTGTAGCCTCATGTTTTCTAAACATTTTGTTTTTTTAATTTCTCTAATATTAAATAAAATACACCGTTTTATACCAGAACATGTTTTTCTTTAATAAATCAAATTTTTTTGGATACCTATGTGGCAGGCCCGTAGGGGGGGGAAAAAGGGGGGCTCCCCCCCGGGAAAACCTTGCCCCCCCCCTGAAGCTGTCTCTCGCCCCTGCAGCTTTTTCCCCCCGCACGTAATCCCCCAAAAAATGTTCAATTAAGGACCCAAAAAATTGGTTTCAGGAGTTATACAATACAAGTATTCAATAAAAAAATTTCTCGGCAAAATTAAGAGTCAGAAAAAAATACTAGAAAAGCTAAATTTCCCAAAAAACATAAATTATAATAAACCGTTATTGAAGCCGGCATCAAAAAAATTTTTTAAAAAAAACCATAATTATTTTCCAGGAATACGATAAAAAAAACTGTAGGTGTTTTCAAGATGCCGCGCCGCACTCCGCGTTTCTGTGAATGCAAATGCCTATGCGCCTCCCCCCGGCCGAAAAAAAGAAACAACTTTTTTACTATAAAAAGTTCTTTTGACCCCCGGGGAATAAAAAATAAAATGTTTACTTTATAATTTTTTTAAAAGGCATGTTTTGGCTAATTCTGGGACCTTAGCTGTCTTTAAATTTTTTTTAATAAAAGTGGATTAGTTTTGTTTTCGATGTAAATCAGTACGGGTTGAATTAATTTTAGCTTGTTTTTTTTGGGTTTTTTTGGATGTTAAAACTTTACGTATGAAATTTTTTTTTTTGTGTTGTCTATTTAAAAATTTAATTTTCTGTGGGGGAACCCCCTCTTAAATTGATATCTTAATCGAAAAGTTATGGATAAGTTTGTCATCAAATTAAAGAAAAATTTTCCCGGGGCAGAAGATGAAAATGCATCATGTTCAAGCAATTTGACGTCTGTAAGTAGTGAAAGTGCATCATCAGGGGGCCCCCTTCGTTACCACTGAAGTCTAAACAAGTGCAGTATCCGTCAGATTTAGCCTCCCCAAGATCTGGATATTGTTCAGGTGATCTTACCACTATACCCCAAAGATAAAAATGGTAGAAGCTTTAGAAAAGAATGGTTTAAAAAAAATGTGGGCTGAATATTCAAGTGTTCCCCATTCTGCATACTGCTACGCATGTAGACAATTTCTACCGATTGATCTAAAAGAAAACATGTTTGGTACTTGTGGTTTTCGTAACGGGGAAACATGCACTCGATAGTTCAAAGGATTTCCCAAACACAATGCTTCTAAAACTCACATTGAAGCTATGTCAAAATGGGCAGAAAAGGGGGCGTCGACAAACTTTGGGAAAATCTGTTTCCCGCTTGTAAATAAAGGGGTTTTTTTTTTAATGCAATCGGTACTATACCCCCCTTGTATTGCCGAGATTATCCAACTTCTGGCTGTGAATGGCTACCAAGGGGGAGGTACCTATGATATCGACGAACATGAAGAAAAAGCTTATTTATGAACATTTTTAAATTTACTCTAAAAAAAAATCAGAAACTTGCTAAATGTCAAAAAAAAATCCCCAAAAAAAAAGCTACATATTTATCACCAGACTTTTTAAAATGATGTTGTAGAAGTCATGGCTGAATGCGTTCGTAAAAAACATCGTTGCTGATATTAATAATGCAGACTTTCCCCCGGTTTACTCTACTTGAAGATGGGACAAAAGATAAAAATAATGGGAAAATGTAGCCATTGGTATTCGTTATGTAAAAAAAAGGGGAAAGTTTTAGAATCAATTATCTGCATAAAAACCACAGCAGATTTAGATGCTGAGTCTTTTTCTAACTTAACATTAAACACTCTCCAAAAAAACGGAATAAACAGCAAACGGGTGTTTTTTCCCGTGCTTTGATGGAGCGTCAGTAATGAGTGGAAAGAAAAAAAGGGTCCCCAAAAAAAAAAATTTTAAAACTAAACCGATTAATTCCATATGTGCATTTTGCTAATTATAGGTTTTTTTTGGTTTTAATTAAATCAATTGAAAAATTCCCAAAAACAAACAATTTTTTGATCAGTGCACTAAGGGGTTTTCCAATTTTTCCTTTTAAAAAAAGTGCCATAGCTAAGTTATACGAAGGGGGTACTCTAAGCAGACTTCTTGAGCAACGCTGGTCAGGCCATTTACATGTGACGACGTCATATATAAAAATTATAATGAAATTATTATTTTGTTAAAAAAAAAAGCTTTGGTCGATAAAAATTTTCCGGGGAAAAAAAATTGCCGGGCTGTTGGTTTAAAAAATGTCGTTTCAATGGACCACTTTAAATTCAGTTTAGTTTTTTATGAATAAACTATTACATACTTTGGAACCAGCCGATAAATTATTACAAGCACGTGAAACAGACCTTCGACAATCCGCAGAGATAATAGAATCCCTTATTGGATCAATTCAAGAATTTAGAAATGTCTCAGTGTATGACGAAATATGTGATATTTGTTCAAGTGGTGACTTTAATACAGGAGAAAACACTAAATCTGAAGCTGTAGAATCCAAGCGACGCAGAAAAATTAATCCTGTACTAAAAGGTTTTTTTTTTATGGGGAAAAAAAATGGTACTTCTAAAGTTCCCACGATTTGAAATCTATATTTTTTTTGTGCTGGATGTCCTGTTATTGGAACTAAAACGAAGTAGTATTTGATAAATTAACAATACCGGCAAATGTCAGTTTTTGACAATTCCTTTATTGACTTGTGTACCTATAGGTTTTGAATAAATAATTTAGTTTTTAATTTCTGATTTATTGTTGACAATGGGAGGTGTTAGAAGAAGTATGAGTCGTGATGAATGTGTTCCAGCAGTGACATTACATAACGAAGGATTAAGTTACAACGCCATTGGTTTAAGATTAGATTTTGCACATACAACAATTTCTCGTGTTTTTTAACGCTTTAGGGAAACTAATGACTATAACATTGAACCAAAAGAACGTTATACCACCTCAAGGTAACTTTTGATACAATTCAATGCAGTTCATAATATTTAACCAAGCAATGATACCGTGAGAAGACGTCACGTGATCACAATTTAAATGTGAGAGATAGCGGGTTTCACGCCCACCGTCCACCGGTGGAGCTTATCATCTTAAAATCTCTGACGTAATTAAATATTTAGGAATCTTGTGTGACGCATTATTTAGGGCGTGGTCAATACTATCTGTCAAGTGTCAAATGTCACCTGTAAAATGTCAAATGTCATCTGTCACCTGTCATATGTCAAAAACCACGTGACTTGGAAAATGGCCGTTATGCGTCGGATACTTGTGCTAAGACCTAATATTGATTTGCGCAAACGCGAAAATTTTAGGTTATGCCGTTCGGGCGCTATCGACTAAAATTGTTTTTTAACCCTGATGATAAGTCTAAGGAGTGCGGTTTAAATTTTTTAAAATTAGCGAAAAGTTATACCTATCGAATAGTGAAAACCGCATGGCGCCATTTTTAGTCATAAAGACGCTACAGCTGTTTAAAAATCGTCGAAATTCATCAATTAGCGATTACCGTAAAAAAACATTTTAATTTTTGACTCTTATAGCCTAAGACTGGATAAGAAATTATATCACAGTGCAATTCCAAAAAAAATAGCTACAGTTTAAAAAAATATATCGAAATCGATTTATCTATTAGCGAGAAAACTAACTTTAAAATTAAGCATAATTTTTGGTTGTGCGTTACTTTTGCGTGTCAGTGTACATAGGTGTTTCATTAAAAAGAACCCAAGTTTGAGTAATAACTTGAAAATTCTTTACTGACGAAATAAACATTTATACGCCACTGAAATCTTTAATAATCATCGATATACGTTAAAAAAATACAAAAAGCCTTGTTTTTCCAAAATAAATCGAGTAAGCTTTGCAATTTTTACACATTTAAGTTTGTTTTAAAAATTCGTCCCGAGAATGTACAGAAAAAATGGTTCTTCAATGGTTTTCTTATTACTCCATAAATCAAACGAAAATGCGCCATCCTGTACATCTATGATCTACATTACTTACCTTAAATAAAGTGGAATAGAAAAATTATATTGATAAAATAAATAATATGTTTTTCAGGCAAATAATTTTTGGACCAAATTTCGAGCCACCTGAATTGGACATTTATACAGCACAAGAATTTATTTTTGATAAAAATGATAAGTACTCCAAGATTGCGGGTTTTCTTTGCGACTCGGTAAGTATTATTTAGTAAACCTTAATAACTAAACAAATAACTGTAGTTTGTTTAATAATAATGTCTAATAAGGAGGCATCTATTAAGTACATGAGATTTTTTTTCTCGTCTGGCTGTCTGTTATTATGCAGATCCGCTTGTTTTTATAAGCCCTTCTGATATTGTATTTTGCACAGTGCAATAAAGCAAGTTTAAGAAAATAAGTTATTTCTCTATATCTGGGGGCACGTCCTGCACTTTTTTGCAACTGCAAAGCTCATGAGAGCCGTAAATGTCTACAGTTTTGCAGACAATTTAGTGCTCTCCTGACACAGGTACACCTAATTTTAGTCCAGAAGATATATGAAAATTATTGTTATCTAAAATGTTTCCCGAAGACGCGGATGGAAGTGCGTTTTTGGGACTTGGAGCGCAAGACTGTAGCCTATGTCTTTATCTGTAGAGAATAAAGATATAAGAAATTTTTTACGCTCTAACAAAATTGAAGATCAAACTATTTTTGAGACTTCTGAAAATCTTATGGAAGTCTATTTCCAAATTTAATGAATGCCATTTTTCCAAACACCATTTTTAAATAATTACATTTATTCACATGTATTTTGCTACTTAATTATTAAAATTATACTTAATTTTACCTCAAAGTCATAAAAATATTTAGTTGTCATTCACAATTTTTTTGCGCATAAAATGGAAAACTAAAAAATTTAAAAAAAATTATTGTTTATACTTATAATGCATATTTTTTGAATTAAAATTAAAAAGTTGACGTAAAGATTTTCAATGACCCTTCCCCCCACTCCCTTAAGATTAGATTTTATGTGACTTTGCGCGACCGCTCCCTTGATTTTAAGCTGACGCAATTAAGGGATGACACCTAACAGTGCTCTGCAGAAATGAATTTCCCGCCAAATAAGTGTGGTATTTTTATAATTACTACCTCTTTTACTCTGACACTGACTTGTAAATTTTCATATCACGTACAAAATCCTGAAAACATCATTAAAACAGTTTGATATATTTCCTATACGCCTACCAAGTGGCGACTGCTTATTGACTTTTTGAAAACAAACTTAAAGGCACTTTTATTATTTAATAGAAACAATCATCTGTTCCCATAGGTTTTTCTGTTACAATATTAAAGATGGTACAAGAACAAGGATATATTGCTCCAAAGCATAAAATACGAAGGTCATGAATAAAATATCTGTGCCTATCTACTAGCCCGGGAGGCTACCGCAAAAAAACAAGCCAATTAGAGATACGAATGAAACATTTTTTTATAAACTATTAATTTTAGAAAAAAAAGGTATATTATCAAAGTTAATGACCCAATTAAACTACGGTTTTTTTTTAATGCAATTTTTTGTAGGCCTTTAGTTTTTGAGATATTAACGATTTAAATTTAAAATAAAAACGCAAATATCTGAAAAACTTAAAGAGTTACGAAAAAAAAAACAAAAAATATGTTAATACACAATGAGGGATAACGTGGTGGTACGGATATTTTATTTATTTTTTTTTTTGGTCCAATAACTGTTACTATAATTATTTGTACCAAAAAAATATTCTTAGCGAAATTTTTAATGGCCAAAATCACTTTTTTGCTAATATCTCCTTTATTACTTATTTTATTAAAATATGTATAAAACTTTTTTTATAAAGATAACTAAAAGGTATATTTTTCGTTTTTTACATTTTTTGTAACTATTTTAGTTTTTGAGATATTTGCGTTTTTATTTTAAATTTAAATCGTTAATATCTCAAAAACTAAAAGGGCTGCAAAAATATAAAAAAATTGACGTAGTTTTATTAGGCCATCAATTTTATTTATATATGTTTTTTTCCTAAAATTAATAGATTTCGTGTTATATCAAAAAAAAACTATTTTTTACGTTTTTTTTTAAGTAACACAAATGCAATTTGAACCCCCCATTAAAGAGTCTAGGGGAAATGTACCGCTCCAGGTGCCTCCTCTACTACACGAGCGAGATCACTTGTTCAATGTAATGTTTGAAGCTGTTTTTCTACTTTTTGCCCCAATGTATATGGAGATCGAAGATATACAAGTTGTAGAATAAAATTTAAGTTTAATAATCGTTCAAAATGTCACTGCTAAATATTTATATTGCGATTTTAAAAGAACTAGAATTCGGGTAGTGCCCGCCTTTACCCGTTTAAGCAACATGTTATAGTGTTATAAATACAACATTAAAAGTATCCAAGTTATAAATTTTTATAAAAAGTAATTAATTTAAGCAGTTTTTTCAACTTTTTTTTGCAAATAAACAGCATTTAAGATTGGCAAAAATTCATTTTCTTTGTTTTTCGATTTTTATTAAAAAACCATTGACAGAATTGCGATTATTATTTACGATTAAAAAGTATTCACTAAAAGAAAAAAATTGCTATTTTTCACAACAAAGAAAAGCTAGCTTTCACCTGGTCCAAGTAGTAACATTTACTTATATTTTCTGCAAGACATACTTCCTCAGCTTTTGGACAATACCCATGTTCCTATTAGTATACAAGCTAAAATGGGGTTCCAACATGACAGTGCATCGGCACATTTTTCCCGAATTGTACAGGATCACTTTAACCAACAATTTCCTGCGCGATGGATCGGAGGAGGAGGACCTATCAGGTGGCAAACGCGAAGTCCCGACTTAACGCATTAAGTTTTTTCCTCTTGGGTTACATGAAGTCGTTAATGTATAAACCTTCTCTAAACACCCAAAAAGAATTATTAGAAAAAGTGATGACAGCCTCTCTTTACATACAGCAAGATCCGCACATCTTCCAACGGGTACGCGATTTCATGAGTCGAAGAATCAAATTATGTTACCAAGTTGAAGGTGGTCATTTTGAAACCTTATTATAATTTTTGTAATAAAAAAATAAGATATTGTAGTTTTTTACATTCAAGGAGGTATAAACAACTTTTTAAGCAAAAATGACTATAAAGCCAATATCATTTTTCACTACAATGTCCCCCATAACCCCATTAAGTTTGGCACAACCTTTTTGGAACACCCTATATATTAACAAGCGGCAAGGAATTTAAAGATGAAAAACATTAAATCTAAATATAACTCCCAGTTAATATTTCTAGACTTAATTTTTAAAAACAATTAATTATTAATAAAAATAATTGCCTGGTTACAGAATAAAAATATTAAATAAACACAAAGAATTATATTTCGCCTCGCCTTCATAAATAAGAATTATTGTAGTAGCTCTGCTTGCTGTCAAATCTCACACAGTTCAAAGTAAAACTTTTCCTCTCCTGGGCACAGTCCGGCCCTTATCGGCATTCCATCGTAAAATCATTCTTTGTTTGTGTGTCAAATCAAGCAGGTCGTCCCATTTTTTAGTGCTTACTTTAGTGTCGTTTTTGCCGGGAAAATGCCCAAAAAAGCGTCTAAGAGAAGGCATCGTAGCTCCTCTCGTGAATCTACCGTGGAAAAGTCAAAAAACATTGGTGATGTAATGCATTATCTTAAGGATATTAATAAGAGATTACGGAAAATAGAAGATCGCCGCCATAGACGCAGTCGTAGTCCGGTACGGAAGCGACTTCGGAGAGTAGTGTCGTCTTCGTCTTCATCGTCTGGGTCGCCAGGGCCCTCTTCGTCATCTAGATCAGCGACTCCCCCCGGTTCGTATACAATGGATCGGTCCGACGTCGAGGCCGCTGGTTCTCTATCGCCGAGTCATGCGAACGGGGATGGCCGTGGCTCGATTTCCGCTGGTGAGTAACATTGTATTTATTTAAGGGGTTGCGCGGTCGAGGTATGGAATGACGCGCAGGGTCTGATTTAACTTATTGAATGGTTTTTTACAATTATTATTGTTCAACCTACTGGTTGTTTTATGCAGTATTAATGATAATACCCATTCGCTCGTCATGGTATCAATGAAGTATAGCCATTTACTAGACAGGTATCAATGAGAGTACCTATTTATTCCGCAGGGTATCAATGAGAGTACCTTTTCTGGCTGGTAAGGTATCAACGAGAATACCTAAGTTGCCCTTCATTATTCACATTTATGGGTTGATCATGTTGTATCAATGGTTTGACTTAGTGTTTAATGAGACACTAACTCATTCGGAGTAATACAAAATGTTGTTTTCTTTCAGGGGATAAAGACGCCTCTCCACCTGGTTTTTCGCTCCCAGAAGATGTCGTTGAGATCCTGGGCTCGCAAGAATCTAGCACGATCATTTTTGGGCCTAATCTGCATAAAGACTTAGTTTCACGTTGGGAAAAAGTAGGGGCCTCGGGGTTGTCAGATGAGGACAAAAAAGAACTTTGCAACAAGTACCCCCCTCCCGAAAATTTTCAAAATATGGCTGCCCCAAAACTTAACCCGATGGTTGCTAAGGCTATATCACCTTCGAATTCATTAAGAGACACTCGTTTGGCTTCTTTACAGGGTCAAGTAGCCGCATGTTTAGCCGCTACGGGCCAACTTTTCAGCTTAATTTTGTCTGAGGAGGGGGGAGGCAATCGACAATATATCGGGTTGCTCAACGATGCTAGCAAACTACTACTCGATATTTTTTATCAACAAACGGTGACTCGCAGAGGTTTAATTTCAATTAACTTAAATCAGGATTTTCAAAATGTCAATGAAAATATACCGTCAGACTCTTTTCTCTTTGGTGAAAATTTGGAAGAGCGTCTCAAGGCTTCCCAAAGCTTGGAAGTTTCTGGAAAGACCATAAAACTCAAGCCAGCCAAAGCAGTTCATAAGAAATCTTTAAACTCATCAGCCCCATCTCGGCAACAGCGGGGGATTCGTCGGGAGGGGGCCCAATACCAATACCAGCACCGCTCAGTGTTCAAGCCACTAGTACGACACAAATCCCAAGAATTTCCCAGCAAAAGCAACCCACAACGCGGACGGGCAAATCGACGTTGGTAGAGAATCCAAACTCTGAGGTAGGTATCGGCGGCAGGCTTAAAGATTTCTACCCGGCTTGGGTTAAGTTTTGTCAGGATCAATTAGTTCTTAGTTGGGTTAAAGGTTTAAAGATACCCTTTAGAGAATATCCCAAACAGCACAATTTTAAAATCTCATCATGGTCTCATCAGGAAAAAACTTCTATCCAAGCTTGTGTAGATAAACTACTACTAAAGGGTATCATTACCACAGTTACGGCATGCGATAATCAGTACGTTTCAAAAATTTTTCTCAGACCAAAAAGTGATGGTTCGAATCGCCTCATCCTTAATCTCAAAAACGTCAACAAACATATAAATTGCAATCATTTTAAGATGGAAGATAGTCGTACCGTGAAAAATTTAGTTAGTAGGAACTGTTTCATGTGTAAGATTGATTTAAAAGACGCGTATTTTCTAATATCAGTGTATACTAAGCACAGGAAATACTTGAGATTTGAGTTTGATGGAAAACTTTATGAATACAGTTGTATGCCGTTTGGTCTAAATGTAGCGCCATACGTCTTTACTAAACTAATGAAACCGGTTATCAGTTTTCTTAGAGGAAAAGGGTTTTTGTCTGTCATTTATTTGGATGACATTCTTTTATTTGGGAATACTCAAGAGGAGTGTACTTCTAATCTTAATGTGACTCTAAACCTCTTACTTTCACTAGGTTTCCAGCCGAACTACGAGAAATGCATTTTAGTTCCATCTCAGTCGATTCAATTTATTGGGTTTTGTTATGATTCAATAGATATGTCTATTTCTATCCCTCAAGAGAAAACTCTAAGAATCATACAGTTAGTCCAAAAAATTTCATCTGTTGGAAAAGTTAGCATTAGAGAATTTGCGAGAATGTTGGGCAAACTAACTAGTATCTGCCCTGGGGTTAAGTACGGATGGTTATACACAAAAAATTTCGAACGGGAAAAATATCTAGCATTACTCAAATCGCAAGGAAATTTTGACGCAATAATGCACCTTTCTGCAACACTCATCCATGATTTTCACTGGTGGATTAAGAATTTGCCACAGGCAAAAAACTGCATCCAAGTTGACTCGTTCGTTACAGAAATTTTCTCCGATGCATCAGACACCGGTTGGGGCATTAGCTGCTCAGGGCAAAAGTCGCACGGGTTTTGGTCGGACATTGAAAAGGAATATCACATAAATTATAGGGAACTCTTGGCAGTCTTCTTTGGGCTAAAATGTTTTGCGGCCAATCTATCTAATTGTAACATATTATGTCGGGTGGATAACACTACAGCCTTGGCATACATTAATAAGATGGGCAGTGTGCAATTTCCAAAACTTAATAGTCTCTCTCGTACCATTTGGCAATGGTGCGAAACGAGAAACTTATTTCTTTATGCGGCATATATAAAATCTGCCGACAATAAGGAGGCAGATTTAGAATCTCGTAGTTCGGCAACAGAGACAGAGTGGTCCTTGGACTCATCTGCATTTGAGAAAATAGTTACACGCTTTGGCGACCCCGAAATTGACCTCTTTGCAAGTAGGGTTAATGCAAAATGCAAAAAATTTGTTTCATGGCTGAGAGATCCTGAGAGTATGGCAATCGATGCTTTCACGTTAAAATGGGGAACTCTTTATTTTTATGCGTTTCCGCCATTTTCACTAATTTTACGAGTATTGAATAAAATTATTGCCGATAAAGCAAGAGGCATTCTTATTGTCCCTCTTTGGACATCTCAACCATGGTATCCCCTGTTTTTATCCCTTTTAGAATGTTCACCAATCAAATTTCGACCTTGTATGAACTTAATGTCATTCAACAGATCACCACACCCCCTTTGGAAGCAGACTACCCTGGTGGCAGGAATTGTATCATGCAGGCATTGACGTTAGGAGATGTTCCCTCAGAATCCCTAAATATATGTCTGGCATCAGTTACGGACAACACCATCAAGCAATACAATGTTGGCCTGAAGCTCTGGTGGAACTTTTGCAATCGGGAAAAAATAAATAAATATACTCCTTCAGTGCCTGCAGCACTTAAATTTCTAACATTTCATTATAACCGGGGGTCTTCCTTTAGTTCTCTCAACTCATATAGAGCGGCACTTTCACAAATACTAGGGCCAAATCTTAGTGAAGATTTTAGAATTAAAAGGTTCTTCAAAGGGTTGAGTTGCTTAAGACCTCCTCTTCCTAAGTATAACAACACCTGGGACCCAGGTGTAGTATTGAACTATATAAAAGGGTCATATGCTACAGACCTGAATTTAGAACAGTTAACTCTCAAGACGGCCATGCTTCTCGCTCTAGCAACAGGCCAACGCGTTCAAACTTTAGCCAGTATTGAACTATGTAATATACAACATTTCTCAGATAGGTTAGAAATCCGTATCTCTAAAAGAATAAAAACATCTGGCGTCAACAAAATTCAGCCCATTTTAATATTACCATATTTTCCCGATAACGTGAATATTTGCCCAGCAAAAACTCTACTTTTATATTTGGAAAAAACAAAGGCTATTCGAGGAAGCGAAACGAGTTTGTTTCTAAGTTTCAAAAAGCCACATCGAATAGCCTCTGCTCAAACCATCAGCAGATGGCTAAAAACTATGTTAATAAAAAGCGGTTTAGACATAAGTTCTTTTTGCGGCCAAAGCACTAGACATGCATCTACCTCTGCCGCTGCCAGGAAAGGGATATGCTATGATAGTATCCGTTTGGCGGCTGGGTGGACGGAAAAATCTAAAACATTCGCCAAATTTTATCAGAAACCATTAGTCACTAGTAAGTCTGACTTTGCCAAAGCAATATTTAGTGGTACTTAGCCTAAGGTAACGTTAGGAGATATTATAGTGTCGTTCCAGTTAGCATAAGATAATAATAGAAATTAATGTTTAAGTTTTGCAGTTTGCTATATGTATGCCTACTCAAATATATTATGTTATACGAAATTGTTGCAACTTGCTTTAAACTACTACAATAATTCTTATTTATGAAGGCGAGGCGAAATATAATTAAATGATTAAACGAACTTACCTAAGTGATGTTTAATCCTAATTATATGAGCCTCGCCGAAATAAATAAGCTCCCGCCCCTTAATCTACCCTTCCCATAATCGTTGCAACAAAGCTTTGAACAGGAATGATTTTACGATGGAATGCCGATAAGGGCCGGACTGTGCCCAGGAGAGGAAAAGTTTTACTTTGAACTGTGTGAGATTTGACAGCAAGCAGAGCTACTACAATAATTCTTATTTATGTTAAAAGTGCATTTACGCAAAACCCCTTTTAGGGATGGGCGCAAGGACGAAGACGGTGGGCGGAGACTAACAAACTCCCCCCAAATTTTCGTATAGCCGCATTAAAAATATTATATTTTATTTAGGTTCTTCCTTGGGGGGTATCGATGCGATGTTGTTTCCGAGGAAGCCTACAGGAAATAATGTTTTTCGGTAACTGCTTTTCACTTAAATGACATAAATTATACACCATTTTAAAGGTAAGGAAATAAATCTATGCCTCTGCAGTAGCGGATTTTTGAAATATGAGTACAGTTAAGAAAAAATAGTATCTAAACATAACCGATTTTGGGGTGACTTTCACTCAAGGAAATATTAAAAACTAAATCCAAATTTAAAAAACTATTACAGCAGAAGCCTAGATTTAAGGTTTTATATAGTTTTTGAAAATTATCGATAACTTATACCATTTTTGAGAAAAACTTTATGCCCCAAACCCCCAAAATTTGGGTTTAAATTTTTTCGCGGAGCGAATGGACCTTTAAGCCTAATTTTAAAGAACATATATAAAAATTATGTAGTAAACTTGCATCTTATTGCTATCTTATTAGAGTAATCTCTCACAAATTAGAATAATTTTTCATTTAAAAAATTATTTATTTTGCATTAATTGAATCGATTATGAAATACGGCATTTGTTTTTAAGAAACTTCTTAGCTTTTATATTTAGTATCCTTATTGCAAAAGTAATCAGTTTGATATATTTGTAAAGCTAAGTCCAAAGACTTATGTACACCATAATTTATATCCTAAAATAATTCTCTTAATCCTACTTCTATTTATATTTTAAAAACAGTATCTTTCATATACAAAAAATATTAGTTTAAAATACTAAGAATTCATTGTACAATACACAAAATTCTTAACTTTTTCTTTTCCATGTTCTATTTAAATTTAAAAAAAATATATATTTAGGACTAAAAACAAATTAAATTTCCTAGTAATAAAAATAAAAGGTAGTTTGCATACTTTGCATAAACTTAAATTATCAGTCATAAACTTATTGTTAAAAAAGGTTTATTATAAATTGTCCGAATACTTAATAATTTTTCCAAAATGATAATAATTGGCGAATGCGCAAGGCCAAAATAGCGAGAGGAAAAAAGAAAAAAACCTTTCTAGGAGAATTTAGGCTACTGGTAACAAAATATTAATTTTTAAAGAAAGGGTTTTTCACTGACCTTCATGTTAGGTTATCTATGGGGTTTTCCTTTTTCATGTGGAATTTTATTATTATTCGTTGGCCATAAAAGGTTTATTGACAAACCTAAGCTACACTAAATATCGAAACTCTTGATTACAATTACTTTAAATGTTGTTTTGAGACTAAAATATAAGAAAATAAATTATAGTTTAAAAAATTAAAAAAATACACAATTATAGCAAACTAACCTAAAAAGAAGAAATACCTAATCAATTATAGTAAAAAAGCGTGGGATGGAAGTTACTATATTTTCAGAATAACTTTAATTTTTTAAATAGCTAACAATTAAATAATTGTCCCATTTAATATTAAAAATCCCACACTTTTTACTATAATTGATAATTTTTTACTTTTTAGTTAGGTGTGCTGTAAAAGCGTGTTTTTTAGATTTTTTTTACTATAATTTATTTTGCACCAATTTTACCTTCAAAAATCCAGCAGTATATAGTTCGCTATTATGTTTGAGGACTATTTTCGGCTATATTGCTTTTTAATTTTATAAATTTAGCGGAAAAATCTTTGTTCGTGTTTTACTAAGACTGCAACTTAAATGTCAGAGAATAGTTTAAAATGGGAATCAGAGCTGTCGCAATTACTTTTAAAAAGTAATTCAATAACAATTACCAATTACTCTTTTAAGTAGTAGTAAATTGCAATTACCAATTACTAGCATGTTTGTAAAAAGTAATTTAATTATCAATTAAAACCATTATTAATTGAATGTTTTAGTAATTACTTTATTTAAATTACTACATTAAACACGATACACTAAACAAATAAAATATTTATACTAATATGCATTATACGCGCACGTCACACTGCTTTCTAGGCAAGTTCAACATTAAATGACTCTAAAATAAAAATTTCTTTTTATCCCACCACAAACATCAACAAATTTTTAAACAAAAAAAAATATAAAAACGGTTGCGATAAGCATCAATTGAAAATACTAAATCGGCGCGGAGGCGGCATTCACCGGATTCAAAGCGGACCGGCGAGCGTGTATCAAATGCTCTTCCTGGCTGGCCACAATTCCGGCAGCTTTTCCATAAAGAAAGGAAATTAAATTTGTCTTAGTAATTTAATTATTTATAAGGCAATTGAATTACTTTCTAAGTAATCCAATTACGTTTTAAGTAATCGGATTACTTTCTAAGTAATTAAATTACTTGGGATTCGTAAAAATCAATTACCAATTACGATTACATCATCCTATTTATTGATAATCCAAATACAATTACCTTTTCCAGAAAGTAATTGAATTAAAGTAATCCAATTACTGATAAGAAATTGAATACGACTTTTTAATTATTTTAATTTAATTACCGACATCTCTGATGGGAATAAAGGAACTGTAGCTTAAGTGACAGGTTGCAACCTTACATCTTGTAGAATTGCTTAAGTACTTGAACTAAATATGTGTAGTTTTTCAGTATTTTCGTTACCTAAGAAGCTGCTACACACACTTGACCTACGAAAACAAATGGTTGTTCGTTTTCCTGAAATAATAAAACTACCTTTAGAATTTTTTTTTTAAGAGTCAATAGGAAAAGCCAAAATATGGTTGCTTCGATTTTGTATATGATATAAGATCTTAAAAGTCAGTAAGGGTTACCAAAAAAAATAGCATTGAAATAACACTTTAGTTTGGCATAAAACAAGTTTTACGGTTTGTCTAGAACAGGGTTATATTTCTTAGTTCTGTAATACATTCAAATTACCTTATTATTAGAAAATACTCTTTGAATAAGAACAATGTAATCTGAGAGTAAACATAAATATTTTTATTTTTATAAATAAAAAAAAAATGTTCTCTTATTTAAAAATATAACCCAGATTTTAACAAAGCACTTGATACTGCCACATGTTCTCTATTAATTAAAAAAACATTATCTTCTTGTATTGTTTTTTTTTTGCTATAACTTATGCTTTTGTCGAATAATAACAGTTTACACCGACTGACTGACAACTGGAAATAAAAATATAACTAAGAATATCTATTTTTTAAGATGAACATACAAAAGAAGCCAAATATTTTGGATCAACCATCTTCATCGGATGAAGCTAGTTTTGAAGTCTATACCATGGATTATAGTGAACCAGCCAAACCCACTCATAATTCGTTGGTAACCATGTAAGTTATTATTATAATATAAATTACGACAATAATATTAAAGTATATTCTAAAGTTTTGTGGCGAATTCAAGTTTAAATATGTTGTCGTTGGGATTACTTACCTTAAAATTTTCTAGAAATGAGACCACTGCGGTTCTGGTCCCGGAGTATAGCAAGCTAAGACTGATTAGCTCTATTGCCCCCTATGAACTGGCAGATCGCCTGAACAGAAAAAGAAAACAAAACAGAAACCCAAAAAAAAATCCAAAAACTTCAGAACACTTTTCTACGTTTCGGGGGTAAGACTAACTTAAATGGAAAATAATAGAAAGTAAAATTAAATGGGTAAAAATATTGCTTTAAAATTTTGAGAAATTCTAAGAACTTTTTAATATTTATGACGTTTTATCATATTAGTTTTTACTGGTATAAGTTTCAAAAGGACGACAAAGGTGGTTTGTTGTGTTAATTGATTTTAATCAATTGAATTTTAATTTGTATTAGGTATTTATATTTAAGTTAGTCTTTTTAACGGTGATAGACCTGCCATCAAAATATAAGTGCTGTGAATTTGTTGGGGTTTTTTAGGGGTTTTCTTTTTTTCTGTTTCAGAGGATCTGCCAGTTTATAGGGGTCAATAGGGCTGAGCGGGCTCAGTTTGCTATACCCCGGGGCCAGGACTGAAGTGGTCGCATTTTTTAGAAAATTTCAAGGCGAGTGATAATAACCACAACTAACGAAAACATATTAAAAACATTTTTAAGGCCAGAAAGAAGATCATTTATAATGACATTATTTATAATGACCATAAAATAATAAATTTTATTTGGTTTTGCCAAATCGGGTATTAATTTGCTTGGGAATCAGCAAAGGGATCGTGTAATACACCCACCCACAATGGGTTTATTTAACTGGACTTGCATATAGCCGTACAATAAACAGTTTTTTTGCGAGATTGGAACAAACTTATAAAGAGAAGGGAAAAATGTTGCTACAAATAACGCTAACTCTTTTCCTGCTTAGACTTCTTTTTTCGATAGCGATAATAAGATATTATAAACATCTTAAATGCATTTATACAAAACAAGCATACATTAATAGAGGCAGTCTTGCTGTTTGACAGTGCGAATAAGCGTGCAAGAGAGAAAAAAAATCTAAGTATAACCTTTCTCCTTGGCTCCAACGTGTCGATTGATCGATGAAGAGAGGCCGACCAATCAGCACGCAATGCGGGGTATATATATTCCTTTCACCGACCAATGAGCACGTTGGAGGGAGAGAGAAAGGTTAAAAAGCTATTTTTTCACTCTTGTACAAATGTTTGCTTTTCAAGCCACCAAAAAACAGTTTATGAATTTTTCATAAACAAAAGGAATGTATAAATGCTACCACTAAACACTTTATGCTTCATCAAAAGTAATTTCTTTTGGAAAACGTGGCTAGTATTTTTCCAAGAAGCTTTATTTCAGTAAATATCAAATATAAATCTAAAAATAACATGGCGTCGAAAATATATATATTTTTTTAATGGTTCGGTATTTATGGTGTTAAAGTAACATTATCTGTTACGTTGCGTTTGTTTGGTGTGGAGTCCTTGACCTAAAGACTTTTAAAAATGGTGTTAGTAATTTTAAAATCGGAACAAATTTAGAAACGTGATAACCGTCTATTTGTGTAATATAATTACGTGCATTTGCGTCAGATGATTTTATAGTCATAATTTTCTTATCTTTAAGGAAGCTCATAACAACAAGTACTTTGTACAGTAACAGGGGTTTTTAGATATTTTACCAATTTTTCCTAGTTCTTTTTACGATATCCAAATACCAAGAGAGGGCATATTGCATTTTACAGCATCTTTTAGACAACATGATAGTATCACCAAGAATTTTATACAAGGGTCGATCAAGTTGCCCCCCCACTAATAATTTTCCTTTTCTCTACGTGAAAGAAATTTTGCACAATTTTAAATTTTGCACACTTGCAAAAATAACTGAGTAACTGTGACTATGTATTGGTAGGGAGAACTTAACAAAGCCCCCCTCCATCATTTTTTAAATTTTTTTATGTCAATTTGATAGCGTTTTTGCAAATTTTGCACAACCATTGGCGATTTTTGTACACTGCCCCAAAAAGGTATGACGCTTATTTAAAAAATATTCGGTGCCCCCCCCCCACCCCAATTTTTTTAACTTTGATTATACCAAATAAAAACTTGATTTTTACACAATTTTGCACAACCATTGACAATTTTAAAACCCCCCCAAAAAAGAGGTATGCCGCTTATAAAATACAGGGTTCTTCCCCAAACCCCTTCAATAAAGATCTTTTGAAATGTAAACATGGTTTTTAACATTTGGAGTTAAGTTTTTGCATGTCTTTTATTAAAATATTTTTAACTGTCTTTTTTTCCCCGGTTTTTTCCCGGAAGTTATTGTCAACTTGCTTTTTTTAAATGGACCCCCCTAGATATCATTGTTTTTTTTTTTTTTGCGTAAATTTTTTAAAAATTTTTTTTATAATGTCCTATACTATTCTAACATTGTTTGAGATGTTTGACCTTGAATCAAAAACATTATTCGGCGTGACCACTCTTGCAATTGCATATTTCTGTATTTTTTGAAGATTTGACCTCATTTGGCAAATATGAAGAAGGATCTTAGGTTTACTCTTTTATCATTTTTGTTGTCTACTTCTATATTATATCAAAAACTATCTATTTATTCGGCTTAATCTTTACACATCTCATACCCAGGTAAAAAAAAAAACCAACTGTGATTTGCTTTAAACACCCCCTTAATTAGTACGTATTTTATGTTGAGAGTTTTTAAATAAAATTTTAAAAACAAAATGGAGGAATACTTTCTTTTTAATGAACAACATTCCCATTTGCCGCCAATGAAAAAGAAAAATTTGGGGGGGAAAATTAAACTGAGCTTTTTTTTTTGTAACATTCTTCGAAAAAATAAAACAGGGATATCGGCTCGAGTTTTTTTCCCCATTTGTAAAAAATTTGTACTTTGCTAGTAAGACTCGTGGCGGTTCCTCCATAGGAGCACAGGAGCACGTGCACCCCAAAAAAAAAATTTAAAAAAAAAAATTATTTTCCTCGTCATTATCCGGAACCCCCCAATTTATTGCCTAATACAAAACATAGTGTATTAGCTCCCCTAAACGAAATGACTGAGCCGAAAGGATCCGATTCGGGGCCCCCCGACGTTCGACGCCAATCGGCCGATCGCACGTGCGCTTATGTAGGCGTGGTTTATGCAATTTCTGGAAGGTTTGGGGCCCCCCCGGGGGAGGGGGCAATGCGTTATTAATAGGAAGAGGCGCACCTTTTTTTTTTTATATAACCATTTTTGGGGGTTTACTGCGACAATTTAGGGTGCGTTTTTTTTCTTTTTACTAAAAATGGCGTTTACGGTGAAATATTTGCAAAAAATTTTAACTCCCTTTTAGTTTTGAACAAAAAATTGAATTTAAACGTGCTGAAAGACCCCAGACCTGAAATTTCCCTCACACAGACCCCAAATGTAATCTGGGAGTTTAATAGAAAATTCAAAATGAAAATTTATGAAAAATGATTGGATTTGTGGATGTGATCAACTAACCGATTGTTTTGTTTTTCGTGCTTGTTGTTCAGTCGCGGAAACGCGCAGAGCCTGCCTAAAACCCTTTAGTACTCAGGCTCATATTATCGCTCAGTTGGAGTTACGCTTCGGGGGGAAAATTGTTTTAAAAGGAGCAGTTAGATGGGGCATATAGGCGCAGTGTTCAACAACAAAACGAACAAGTTAGAAAGAACAATTGTACTTTCAAAAATAATTTCTTTAAAAATTTTGCGGAGTTTTCGAGTTAGCCCTTCGTGGTCAGGGGGAAAAAAAAAAATTCATCAAACCCCGGGAAATTTTTGAGGATTAAAAAATTTTATGCCGAGTTGGTTATAGCCCTTAAAGACCACTTCGAAAAATCTCAAAAAAAAACTTTTGGGCGTGACATCCTATAAAAATCTTGCCTCTGGTTTTTTGGCCTCCCGTTGTTTTGTTTTTTTTTGTTTTACGACTAGTGCCCCCCCCTAAATACTTACCACGAGCCGCCACTGAAGGCTGTTCAAAAAACATACCAATTTGATGTCCTGTTCGATAGCAAATCATAGTTATTATTTTTAAATAAAATCTTTTTGTTTTTGGGGAAAATAAATTACTATTTAATTATAAAATAATGCATAATTTTGCTTATAATAGTTATATATTTGAAGAAACTAAATTTTGCTGTAATTTTGAAGTCTTTTTATAACATTTATTAAATTAAACAAAATACTCCTAATTTACCAAATATAAGTAAATATTTGTAATATTTTTATGTAAATTAACAAAGAATATACAACCCAAATTTTTTTTCCATCATAAAAATTAATTTTCTGTAAATTTCCCCAAAAATTTGGGAAAAAACATTTTCAGTGATTCTGGGAGATTTCCAGCATCGATAATCAAAGCAATAGAAATAGCAAGTATAGATTTCCTGCCATGAAACCCGTCACAGGTATGAAAAACAATTGGTTATTTTTAAAGAGCTGGTGTAAAAGTAAGGGTGTGAAGTTTTTAAAAAGAAGAATTTCTCGGGCCCTTTTTTTCTCTTATTTAATAAAAACGTTAAACCCCATTATGGTCTAATCTCTATGGTAAAATATATCATTAAGTTACGAAATAAAGATTTAACAAGTTTTAAAAGGGCGGCCTCCTAAAAAACAAAGCGTTGATTTAAGACCCATAAAGGCTAAAGTTTTTTTAAAAGAAGAAATATCGAAATTTATGGATAAAGCGCCAGATGATACCTATTTACATAAAAAAGTGGCTTCGATTTTTGGCTTAGCGGGCGCTTGTTGTAGAGAAGTTTACAAAAAAATGGCTGTATCATTTGAAAACCAAGAAATTTAGTATTGATACACATCCCAGACTCATAAAATCACAGCTCTAGAAGCTTTGTCATTTCTGGAGATGCCAAAAATGAAAAATTGTTGAATCTATATAGAAAGTATGCCAGTTTAAGAAAGTCGACAATACCACATAGGCGTTTTTTGTAAACTATAAACACGGAGAGTGTACAGTACAATTCATCGGCATTAATACCTTCGAAAAATGCCATCGGAAATAGCGACCTATCTCAAACTTTCTAACCCGGAATTGTATACTGGGCATTGGGCATAGCTTTCGCTGGTCCTCTGCAACATTTCTCGCAAACTCCGGAGAACAAATATACAACATTAAACGTCTTGGAGGCTGAAAGTCTACATCAGTCGCTGAAGGATACCTCGAGAATTCAACAATATTTAGAAAGGATATTTCAAACAAAATACTCAATTTTACCGAAAAACCTTCCACTATCCAGAAACAACCGTCAATGCCATCTTCCAATGTACTAAACCTCTCGGTTCAAGAAACTACTACCATAGTTGTAAAAGATTGGCTCATCAAGAACCCAACGCCGCCGCCGTCAACGTTTTTTACAGAAAAGCAACTCGCGTCAGCAATACATTTGCTGATACGCTCTTGGCTGCTTACCCGAACTCTGCTGCGCGTCGTTCGTGTAACGGCAGCCGCGTACCGAAAAGTATCACTTTCCGCACTTGTTAGGAAAATAACTATTCCACAACTAACTATGCAAAATGTAAAGGTTTAGCTGAATAAATACTTTAGTTTTATAAAATACCGTATTATTTTAAAAATGGTTAGAAATAGGAATAGGTAATCTTAATACATTTTAATAAAAAACTAAGTTCTAGACTTGATAGTGCTTAAAGTTACAGGGTGTCCCATTAAAAAAAAACGACTTTTGCGACTTTAAAAATGTAAACGTTTGCCGCAAAATTTTGGACACCCTGTATAAAATAGACAACAACAATGACAAAAGGGTAAACCTAAGATCTATTTTAGCGATGGGCATATTCGGATGATTTTAATATTCGAATATTCGTATTCCGGAAGATTTTCATATTCGGAATATCATTCGACATATGAAACATTGACCGAACAACGTCAGTCGGTATTCGATATATTACGCCGACCGCCAACCGTCGACTTACCCCGAAGTCGAAAGGTTTGCTTTCGAAATAACGAATTATTCCGGATAAATCAGATGTCGGAAGATGAAAAATGAATTATTTTTTCGGCTTTTAATTTCAGTCGAGTTTATTGGGTTGATGTTGTGTTCGCATACGTATTCTTGTACGTTTTAAATTTGTTTTGCTGTTATTGGTGGTGCGGCGGAAGTTTTGTTTTCGTTTTAATTCGTAATTATTGATGTGGTGTATAGAATAGTATACAGTGGCCGCCAAAAAAGTCGACATTTTGTGGAAAATTTCTATTCTGATATGAATGAACCGCGAATTGAATGAACTATCATCCGATAAGTAGCGGTAATATACCCCAGCTGATTGGAATACGAATATTCGAATATCCGAAGGAAATATTCGAATCATTCGAAACATTTCTATATTCGAATATCGTTCGGAAGATCATTCGGAAGGTTCCATCACTAATCTATTTTTCCATATTCTGCCAGACATAAGGATCAAATCTAAACTACAAAATTATGCAATTGCATAAGTGGTTACGCCAAAGACATGTTTTTGATTCAAGGTCAAATATCTTGAACGCAGTTAGACGTAGGAAAAGGACATTATACATAAAATGTCTTTAGAATTAAAGCAAAATCAAAAAATACAAAGATATACAGGGTATTCCATTTAAAATAAGCAAGTTGACTGCAAGTTCCGCTTAAACAGGAAGTAACCAAAAGTTAAAAATATTTTAAAAAAGAAGTACACCTGCAACCTACCTTAACCTTAAATTTTAAAAGCCGTTTCTAAATTAAGTCCTTTTAATGAACGGGTCGGGTGAAGAACCCTGTATTTTATAAGCGTAATACCTCTTTTGGGGCACTTCTGCAAAAATTGTCAATGTTTGTGCAAAATTGTGCAAAAATCAAGTATTATATAGTATAATCAAAATTAAAAATCTTTGGGTGGAGGGGCTACGAGCATATCTCTTTTAGGGAAAAAATGAGTTGGAGGGGCTGGCCCACCAATACGTAGGCACAGTTACTCTTGCGCAGGTGGGCAAGACTTTGTATTTTATTAAAAATCTTGGCGTCTAGTTCTGTAACAATTCGACTTTAAATTTTTATTTTATATCCAACATAGAATCGACCAGGGTCGATAATTTTTAAAATCAAAAAAATAATAGTAGAATGAAACCCATTGAAAAAATGGTTTATCCCGATTTCTGGAAAAACTACCAGTCCTATGGAAAAAGGTCAAATGGCAAAGTTGTAGGTAATAAAAAGATTTACAACTTTTGTATTTACACTTTTTTCACATAACCTCAAAATTTATGTGAAAAAATCAAATAACCAAGTTTTTGGTTTTTTATTTTTATTTTTTACAAAGAAAAATTACGAAGTTTGGTAAAAACTCATCTTTTATGTTCCAAACACACTGTAACAATTATTTTTTCACCTTATTTTGACGTAATATCGAAAAAACACCCTAATTTTCAATCGAAAACTCTCGGGTCAAAATATTTGCTTTTTAAAAAAAGTCGGTATGCTTTTTGTTCATTGAAATATTTACTTTCTGATGGTGTACAAAAAAATACACATTACTATGGTAAATGTTTTCAGAAAATGCAAAAAAAAAAGAAAATAACTCGAATCCAAATTATTTTTTAAATCATTATGTACATTTGGTTGTTACTTATAGTAGTATATTTCGATTTGCAATTTTTTGTTTATCAATGTAACATAAAATCTTTTTGAATAATTAAGGTGTAAATTTTAATAAATAGCTTAAAATTGTACAGGGTCTTTGATTATACTTACGTGGCTTCTGAGGCCTTTATTTTTGAATACAGAAAAAAATGTTTTACATAAAAATTGTATGATTTTTTCCATATTATTTTTTAAAATTATCAGTAAAAAAATATCGCAATAAAAAAATGGAAAAATATAGGCAACTATCTCTATCTATCAAGCAACTATCTTTTTTCTAATTTTAAAAATATATACATTGATGACATTTGAATGAACCATTTTTAGATATTTTTAGGGTTAATTATTAATAAATTACAAAAAAGTTTTATATTAGTATCAAGAAAGCCATGGAAACAATAAATTTGTTATGTTACTAAATTTAGTGGGAATGTTCTCTGGACCAATAATGTTTATTTTTGTGATTAAACATTACTGCTAAAGTAAAGGAAGACTTGTCGGTGAATAGAATTTTATTTAAAAACTTTGGATCCTGCTGCATAAACCTAGCTATTTCCAATGCGTACTTAGCTCGGACCTGCATGTTTTGATCAGGAACATAAATTTATAAGGATAAAATTTGTAAAATTTTAAGGTTAAATAAATTTTAAAATCTGGTTTATTAAGTTCAGATGCCGCATCCGAGATTAATATTTCAGGATTTTCTAAAATTACTAAAAGTAGTTAGTGCTAGTGCAATTGAAAAAGTTTAATAATTATCCTGAAAAAACGAGGATATCCAAAACTTTGTTTTCATTTCGTGCTGCGGTCTTTTTCTTTTTTAAAGCTTTTTTGTTCAATAAACTTTATTACTAGGTATTTAATAA
>JAHBCN010005788.1:0-52599 GCA_019359885.1 Listronotus oregonensis | reverse complement strand
TTATTAGAGAGAGAGTAATAAAATGCAAATTTTCAATGACAGGCCCCAAAAAAAAGGGTTGGACAATTTCAGGTAAAATGCAATAGACGCCAAGAATCGGTCCAAAATTAGGTTCCCCCAATTTGAATAAAAAAGAAAAACGATTACGGGGAATGGACTATAAAAAAAGGCGGGGTTTTTACAGTTCAAAAATGTTATTACCCTCTCGCATTAAGAAATAGTATAAACTGTTTTGTCATTTATCATTAAATGACTGATAATAGGCTACATATAGTTCGGCGGCCCATCGACCTTAAGAGTGGAACGTCTGAAAAAATGTCTGCAAATTTGTTAAGTACTATTTTTGCAAATTTAAAGACGAACGAAACCGTTTCCAACCGTTGCACGATGTTATAAAGTAGAAAAATGAATTTTCAAAATGGGGAAAAAATACCCATATGTGGGAATAGTTTGGGAAATGTCTGCAAATACTTAGAACTTAAATTTTTTTTAAAAAAAATCCAGCGGAAACGTATTTGCAGACTTTTTTAGTTGTTAAAATGTACGTAAATGTCTGTCGAAATTGCAAAAAAATTCAGATGATTCAGAACGGGTCGGAAATGTCTGCAAAATCAGGGTTGTATTCTTTTTTTACTGAAATAGTAAATTCAAATGTTTGCAGACAGATCTGGGTGATACATATATTTAATATTTTAAAAAAATGTTTTAAAAAATTGATAAAAAAAAAAGTGACTTCTCTGAAGGGAAAAAGAATTCCTTTTGAAATTTTTTAAATATTTGAATAAGATAATTATAAAAACTGATTTGCAGACATTTAAGCAGTCAATAAAATATTTGAACCCCAAAAAAATTTTAAAAAATCCTCTATCTATGAATGATAATGTAGTGTCTGCAAACAATTTTTTTTAAAAAATTATGATGCACAATGGTCATTAACAAATTTGCAGACAAATCGATTACTTATAACCCCCCAAAAATTGTTTAAAAAAAGTACAAAAATATTGTTATTTCACTGAATAGTTGCAAAATGTCTCAAAAATTTTTTTTGAAAATAATTAGTTATACAATGATGATATTCTAATTTCAGACAAATCATTTTATAATATTTAAATTCATTAAAAAAAAAACAGTTATTTCAGTGAACAGTAGCTAAAAATTTTTTAAAAAAAAATTTTGAAGGAAATTTAAAAGGAAAAATTTTTTTTAAATTTTAAATAATAAACCCTTATATAATGAATTATTGTTAAAAAAAACCTTCGGGGAAATAATATTTTTGCATTTTTTGAAAAAAAGTTTAGAGTGTTATAACTTTCCGATTTGTCGCAAATTAGAATATCATCTTATAAACTAATTATTTTAAAAAAAATTGTTTGGGACTTTTTGAAACTATTCAGTAAAATCTTTTTGTACTTTTTCAAAAAAGGGAGTGTTAAACTAAACTTTGTCAGCAAATTAGAATATCATCATTATATAACTAATTATTTTCAAAAAAATTGTTTGCAGACATTTTGCAACTATTCAGTGAAATAACAATATTTTTTTTTTTTTTCAAAAAATTTTGGGGGTGTTATAACTCCCGTTAAAAGGGTAAATTTTTTAAAACTTTTTGCAATACATTGGGGAGTGTTATAACAAACCGATTTGTTTTTAAATATGTAAATAATTTTTTTTATAGTGTAATTTATAAAACTGACTTTGATTCAAGCATTTCCAGACAGTTCAGAGAAGTCATTTTTTTTCTAATTTTAACACTTTTTTTAATATATTAAATATATGTATCACCTAGATCTGTCTCAAACATTTGAAATTACTTTTTCAGTAAAAAACGAATACAACCATGATTTTGCAGACATTTCCGACCCCTTCTGAGTCATCTGAATTTTTTTTTTTTCAATTTCGACAGACATTTACGTACATGCGTAATAACTAAAAATGTCTGCAAATACGTTTCCCTGGATTTTTTTAAAATAAATTTAAATTCTAAGCTATTTGCAACCTTCCCAAACTATTCCCCATATGGGTATTTTTTCCCCATTTTGAAAATTCAACATCTCAACGGTTGGAAACGTTTTTGTTCGACTTTAAATTTGCAGAAATACTACTCAACACATTTGCAGACATTCTTCAGCCATTCTACTCTTATTGTTAGGGTCGATGGGCCGCCAAATAATAGGGGAAACTACTTTAAAGACAAAAATACCTTGAGCCGACTTAGAAATAATGTTGGAACGGCCCACTTTTTTTAATGGAATTTTTTAATTCTGTTTTAAAACATGAATTGCTGAAGTGCAGGTATATCTTTTATCGCTATAACATTGCTCCGGTGTAAGTTTGGCATATCTATGCTCATTTATAAATCCTAAGGCTGTTTCCAAGCTAGACTCCTGCAATAACAAAGAATTTTGATGAAATACTCATTGATAAGAGAAAACCCTTTAAAATTTAAAATTTCCCCCGAGAATAAATGCTGTTTGATGAATTGCAGACACGGTTGTGAAATTATGTCGCAGCAGTGTTAGATGCAATTGTTTTTCTACAATTAACTTTAAAATTTAAAAATATTATATATTAAAAAAAAGTTGTCAAAACTTTATCATTAATTATTAAAAAAATGGGTTTTTTATTTAAAAAACAAATTAAAAACTATTGTTGTTATTAAAAAAGAGGGCAAATATATTTAAAATTTTCGGTAAAACGTAAAAAAAAAAATTTTTGTAACAATTGTAACCATGGGGAAATTTTCCCGGACAATAAAGTTATCTGTTAATGAAAGTATCATGTTTAAAAGACCGTCTAAAAAACAAATAAGCATAACCTACCAGTTAAACTTGATCGTAGCCAGCAAGTTTAAAAAAGAAATTAAATTAAAACAAACACTGTCGAAAAAATATAATTAAAATAGAGCTGCTAAATGTAAAACGACCTATTTTTTAATCGCTAAAATTATACAGGGTATCGCATTTGAAAATCAAAACTTTTATTTACTGCTAAACCGAAAGCTGAAGAAATTTAAAAATATCGTAACTATAGCCGGAAAGTGACCCCACTGTCACCGGTATACACTAATTGGCATCTATATCTGCAGCTGTGTTTAAAATTTGTACTTACCTAACTTCGTCCTTTGGACATCGAAAACAAACGTCCGCATCCTGATTTACTTCCGCATCCATCTACTGAACAATACACGGAAGCCATTCTTAACGAAAACGCAATTTAAGAAAGAAATAATAAACAATAAAATACAGCTAAATCCACGAAAGTTTATCACTACAGTGAAACACTAATAGAATAAAATTTTCGAGACACTCTATACGAACTTCATTTATCGCATTCGAACGAAAGAATGAGACACAGTGTACTACTCGAAGCCAACCGGTCGCAGCTCACACGCCGGCAACCCGCCAGCGGTAGGGCGGGGCAATGAAGTGGTAAAAGGCTCGTTTCGGGCAAGTGAGGAAACTCAGTAATATACTTAAACTATGACCAGGGTAAATTCAGTACTTACCTGTTTTTATATATAATTTGTGATTAAAAAGATATAATACGAATATCACGCGTGCCTTCTGCAAAACACGACACAAGTAAACAGCCACTGCGTGCTGTGACAAAATTACCGACTACGTCCGAAGATCTGCCGATCGGGGCATCTATACCTGTAGGGCATCTATCCCGGAATTACCTTAATAGTAAAGATTACACGATAAACACGAAGTTACGGTCAGACATTGGAAAAGAACGTAACGCGTAACTAAAGTCGATAGTTTCTGTTGCCAGTTTGAAGTGAATTTAAACATTTCTGAATAAAATTGCCTTTAAGTTCTATATTTATAATAAAAAACGGGCATAATAATAAATAGATTACTAAATTTGGCTTTAAAAAATAAATAATTTAAAGATAATTTTTCTACATAAACCATTTTTTATTTATTTTTATTTGGTTAAATACGTTTCGCATTGCTACATTTCGCCCGCAAAGGAAATTTCGCAGGCGGAATGTGGCAATGCCGCTTGAACGCGCATAGGAATTTTACAACCTGTCCGTTGATAAATGGAATGAACTTGATTGGGTGTAGTGCGACGTTGCCCTGGATTTTCTTAAGCGCTTTGAAAGAGTGTGTAATGGGCTTACCACTCGAGTTGTGTACTATACTTTTTCTACCACTTTATGTTTAGTTTTTTTATAAATAAAAGCAGAAGATTATGTAAACTTTAAGTAACAATACAAATAATAATACAAACATTTGCGTTGTCAATGCGATACTATTTGTTTCATAGCCAGCTTTACGTAAAATCTATTGAAAGTTTTCAAGATTTTTGGGGGCTCGCGGCTAATGCGATTGTGGAACTGTTACGTAATATATATATTACGTAACTGCCCTACGCACAGTTTGGCTTCTTACAGTATAGTGTTTGTCATTAGAGATTTACTGATAAAGTAGACGGTGTGTAATTAGGTTCTTACTAATCTAGGAGTAGAAAAAAATATTTACAAACTTATATTAAAAACTCTAAAATTGTGCGTGAATCTGTTTTGTGTAAAAAAATTGGACTATTTACACGAAGATGTGTCTTTTCATAGGTAAGTTAGGTTCTGTTGGCTAGGCAATGTTTTTACCAAGGTCAGTGGCGTAGATTTACAATACCTGAAGGAAACTAACTAGACCAAAAGCAATTTATTCATTGTACTTGTTTTATTATTTTTATTAGAATATTATCGAATTTATTAGTTTGTGAGTAGGTTTATAATATTGTGGGAGAAATTATACATTATACAAAAGGATCATCTAATATTTTAGGTTTCCCTCAGATCCAACGACAAGAAACATTTGGTTTTCTCTTGTGGGAATTGAAGAGGGACAACATTTACCAAAGCACCCTGTGCTATGCTCCGACCATTTTGATCCACAGGATATTTTGGTTAAGGCAAATAATAGCAAATATTTAAGGCCTGGCACCATCCCAAAAATTTCACATCATATATTTGACAATCAATCTGTTGATGGAAGGTAATTATTATAGACTAATAAAATTCAAATTATTGTTAACGTTGTTTTGTATATTTACGAATCTTCGTAAACTTTGGTTCTTGATTTAAAAAACACATCATTTCTTTGGTGTAGGTCTATCTAATAACGTTTAAGCTTTTATGTTTACATCTTTTTGACCTATTCATTTTTTAACTTAATTAATATTACTGTATTTTTTAGCTCTGACTCCACTTCACTTAAGACTCCCCCTAGGAAAGTGAAAGAGTATGTAATTAATATGGTCTTACAAAATCAGCAAAAGTTTTCTAAAGGTTTCACGTAAATATGTTTTTAATTTAATTAACTTTTAGGGATGAAGACATATCCATGGCTAATTGGGTGCATGATTTATCGAAAAATTTGACCACAGCGAGCGCTGCAATCAATTTAGCTGTCCCCAAAATATATTTTGTAACATGCCAATACAATTTTTCGAAAGTTTGAAAGATAATGCTTCATTTTGCGATTTTCTAAAAAAAAAAAAATCAAATTTGACAGCTAAAAAAAGTCACGTGATCATCCTTATACAGGGTGCCACAGATTCAAGTACATGCATGGGGATCTTGGAAACCGTAAGAGATACAAAGTCGGTTAAATTATTGAAAAGTTGCGCATTTAGGTGCCTAACAACATGCCGTTTAGAAAGTTGTAAAATTCCGAGTACTTCCGGAGATATCCGGAAAAAACCGAAATTTGCCGATTTCGTTTTTATTTTTTTCTGACGTTATTTAAGGAGATATGGAAAAATAAAAGACACTTTTTCATTACCACTTTTTAAGCTCTACAAAACAGCGTTGAGAGATTTTTGGTACGACGTTTCGTTTTCGTTAAACCATCATCAACTTTATTTTTTTTTAAATACGCAATTGTTCATTGCATTTTTTTTTGAAGCAGTTATAATCCCAATTACAATGATGTATAAAACTTAATATTTTTCTGTTAAATAAACATATTTTCCATAAGAGACAATAAGTTAGACAAGGAACGAACATCATTTCTTATAGGGGCGTTTCATATTTGTTAAAAAATATTAAGTTGCATACATTTTTGTTATTGGAATAATAAGGGGTTCAAAAAAATGAAATAAAAAAACCAGATCCGTATTTAAAAAAATAAGGTTGATGATAATTTAACGAAAACAAAACGTTGTGCGGAAAATCTCTTGACGCTGTTTTGTAGAGTTTAAAAAGTGGCCACGAGAAAGTGTCTTTTGTTTTTCCATATCTCTCAAAATAACGTCAGAAAAAAATAAAAACGAAATCGGCAAATTTCATTTTTTTTTCGGATATCTCCGAATTTTGCAAAAAAGTGGATATGGTTAGTTACGTAAATACACAATTTAACCGACTTCGTATCTCTTCCGGTTTCCGAGATCCCCATGCATGCACTCAAATCTGGTGCACCCTGTATACATCATTTGGCATTATTTTTCAAACAAAAATTTTTGGAAAAAAAAAATACCCGAATTAATTGGGGAAAAAGTTTCCCATTTGATGCGGACTTTATGGTTGACACTGTATATTATCTTAAATATAAGTAGATAATTTTTTATTTTGGCCTGATATCTAATATTTTATGTTATTGTGTACCTTATATAATAAAAAGTATCCCCAGTGTTTGTCTTTTTTTTTTTTTTTAATTTGTGGCCCACATTATTCTAAATTTATAGGAGAAAAGTAATTTTGTTTAAATAACCAATATACCAAAAATATTTTATGTTTTTTTAGAATAAAATATTTTATAACTATTTATGTTGCTAATCAATATTTTTTAATAAACTAAAATTAAAAAGATCACCATAATTAGAACGATTTAAAAAATAATATTTTTAATAAATTTATATCTAATCGAAACTTCTAACATAAACCATACGCCACTGGTCGACACTGCAAGGCTCCGTACAATGTTGCCTTGATCAGTCCTAATTTATCTTCTATCCTTTTTCCCCTTATATGATTTTATTGATAATGTCTGGGACAAAACAAAGTGTCACTTATGAATGAAATGTTAAGTCTTTTCTTTCTTTCGTCTGAGGGTATTCCTTAAATTCCTAATATAGCCAATCACAGACGACAGTAAAAGGCACAACCCGGCATTGAAGTGATTGGTCGAGATATATCGAGTCCTGATTGGCGCAGCCAAGTTCAAGTTATTGGCGCGTTATTTGACGTTTTTTGGTTATGTTATGTTAGGTTTTCTTTCTTTTCACATTGACAACAAACCTTAGACAAGGAAGAGCTTAGACCAAACAAACGAAACCATATTTTACATATTTTTGTTTTGCTGTTTGAAACTTTTGAAAGAGATTATTTTACAAACCTGTTCGTCAGAACATATTGTTTAAATAGTAAAGACGTTGTTTTACAAGGAATCATGGATTCATCCTTATGTGTTGCATCCTCTTCAACAAAGTCGTCTGAAGAAAATTCATCAGAAGAGTGTCATATCTGCAGCAAAAGATTTAAAAATGTGGGATTAAGGAATCGTCATATCACAAGATTCCATAAAATAGAGTGTTGAATCCCAAAATAAGTTATTTATTTGTCCATTATGTGAGGAAGAAACTGATTGTAAAAGTCATGAGGGATTACGAAAACATTTTGCAGGAAATCACCAGATGAGTATTGAGTTAATGACTTTTGAATTTTCTAGCAAACAAGAATACGATACATGGAAAGATGCAGAAAAATTGAGATAAATTTTGCAATGCACAGATCAATTCAGAAAAAGGAATTTAATATACTGTATTATGATTGTAACAAAGTAACCACAAAGGTAAGTGCAATACTTGTTAGGCCGGTTTTGGTACCTACATATGAAAGTAAATACCCTCTTCAATAGCTATTTTAAAATATATACTGGTGTATATAAACACCCTTTATATACTCATTTATTATATATAAATATATCTTCAGGATACAAGCCCAACTATAAAACAAGGACGGAGAAATCTGGTGGGACAATTAAAATTAAGGAGTGTGTCCCTCCAGGCTGATTTCAAATTATACATTGATGGGCAGTTTCAGTAAGTTATTGGAAAACACACGCTGGACATGAACAAGAATTAGAAGCAAACATCTCTCGAAGTCAGAAAAAAAATGGTGAAAAAAAGCTGCGTCTGGAGTGCCACCAAACAGAATTTTGGAGGATTCACGAAAGTTGGAAGCACAAAACTGGAAAAGATTCTGTCTTAACAAGTCAAGATATTAGAATTTGTCACAAAAATATAACATTCAGAAGAAACGAGATCAGAATGATATGATAGCAATGTCAAATGCAAATAACTATCAAGACCGAATTATAACAAAAGCCCACAAAAAGGCAGTATTATTTAAGAACCAAGTGGATGTGAAGGCGGATTCTAAGTATACGGACAATTTAAGGTTACATCATTCAGAGATCCAAACAAAATGCAAAGCAAGTATGTGAAAATGAATGTAAGACACTGTATTGCAGAGTATGCAAAATTTGCATTCATCGCTACCAGTGTGAGTGTGCCGAATATGTGGTGAGGAATACCTTGTGTAAGCATGTGCACTTGGTAAGAATGTATGAGGAGTGAATGGGTACTAACTCTGTTTTAGATAAAGGTGCCAAGTCTTTGGGAGAAATTTCAAATATCAAACCACAGCACGAACAGGAAATTAATGAGCTTATCAGAGAGAAGGTAGAAGAGACAAATCATGCAAAGGATGGGGTTCAGGCACAAAGCAAACGAAGCCTTCAATAGGAAAACTTACAAAACTTTGTAGAAGGACTAGATGACAGAATTTTACTGAGTTTATGAAGGACATCCAAGGAACTTGGTAAATTTCAAGAGAAGATAAATAAAACTACACAGAAGAAAAATGGAGAAACAGAATTATTTTCCTTCCAAAAAAACCCAATGAAAAATAAAACATCCAGCAATGTTTATAATCCTATATAATCCCACAATATACCTATTTTATTATTTGTATCTTGCTGTTATATCTGTATTGAATTTTATTTTAGCTTTATTAGGACTAGTTTATTCGTAAAAATTTGAAAATGGTTTAAAATAATTTATAAATTAAATAAAAAATGAACTAAATATGGGACATTAACATATTTAAGATTATTATAAGTTTATTTTTGTTAAATATATCCATGGTAGAATTATTTGTGACAATATTTAATATAATATAAGTTAATCTTTTGAATACTGCCTATAATATTAACCAAGATATTGTTTAACTTTTGAGAACGGGATGTACTGGGTCCTAGGCGAGGGTTTAGAGGGGTTTTACCTCCGCCATTGCACCAAATGGACGCCCCCTCCTTTGATTTCCCGAATTTTTAATAAAGCCAAGTATTTTTAAACCTAAGTATCTGGTGTTTTATTTGGGTTTACGACTGATGCCATTCCCCCCGTCAAATTTTATTTAGTATTTAGTCAATATATTCACCCATTTTAAAAATAAACATTTATAAATAGGTATGATGTTTGGTGATGGAATGGAAAACGTCTGCCTTTTAAAAATTATTTTTTCTTTTGACATACCTATAATTATCATAAAAAAATTTGGTTCTGTCAATAATGACATTAAAATCTAAGACAAACATTTTTATTTCATCCCAACATTTTTCATGCAATAATAAATAAATATAATAATTAAATATAAATAATAATTCAATGTAAATAATAATTAAATACACATTATCACAATTAAATTCTGGATATAGGTATCCTACATTTTTATTCGGATTCTCTACAAGTCTACAAACATTTTAGGCCCAAATTATTAAATTATATTTTACTTCTCTATTAATTTCAATTCCAATTATGGTACATTACACTTTTAAATGAAAAAAAATAGACATATATATTAATTTTTTTTATGTTTTTAAATTTAAACATTCAGTAGAATTAAATTACAATATAAAAAAATATCTTTATTCTACAATTCAAAATATCTTAATTTTTACCAACATAAAGCCCGCCAAAATTTGAATTAGGACCCGCCCAGCGGCCAATCACCGCAACGCCGGGTTGTGCAAGCGCAAAATTTTACGTCGTTTGTGTATTCTTAGTGTGTGTATCTGAAAGAGGTCTTTTTGAATTTTTCCATTTAGCATGTGTATTTTCATTATGGAAGATAAAGCTTAATTTTTAAAATCCAACTTTACATTATTAGGTAAAAATTTTTACTTACTAGAGGCAGCCTTGCCGGGTTTGGCAGGCGCGAAAGAGAAAAAAGAATCCACAGACAAACCCTTTCCGTGGCTCCAACCATAGCGCCAATAGACTGACGCGGAGAGAACCAGAATCAGCACGCAGAGCGGGTATATATTCTTTTTCACCGGCCAATGATCACGCTGGAGGAGTGCTATACCGCTAATTTTTCTTTCTGTACAAATGATCGCTCAAGGCAAGAGTGCCTCTAGTAGGTATATGCTCCAAGGAATATGTTTTATGTTGTAAACGATAATTACCTTAGATAATGCTTACTCTGGATTAATGCACACATTTTTGTTCAGATTTTTTTTAATCTGAAATAATAATTATAGTGATTTTTTCAATTATGATTGTGTTACATAGATGAAACAAAAAGCGATTCTAGATAAAGTCGTTAAGTTAAGATAGTCATGTTCAAAGGTCATTTCGCCATTTTTATTATTATTAACTACAACTCATCAGTTGTGTAACTAGTACAAAATTGTGTTTCAGGCTGCACATCTAGAAGAACTAGAGAATTTAAGGAGCTGACAATGTTTATTTTTATTTAAGAGCCAACATCTGAAACTGATGGGTTTTCACTGGTTCAAAAACCAGTAACCATGTTTTTCAACTTATAGTAATATATATATTTTGTTTGTCAATTAATTGATTGAAGGAACTGGCTTTACACATCAATTGCAACAAATCGACTTGCTAGTCCGTTCTGCGCATGATTTAGGATCCTAAGAGATGACTAGATGCCACGGCGCACGGACACATTTTTCGCCCATAAGATCTTACTTTTAATCGCATCGTGATGCCTTCCTTTAACATCATGATATTGAGGTCAGTGAGCCCATACTGAACAGACAAGACTGGTGAGGTGCTCCATTGCATATCAAATGAAAATTTAAAGTCGAATTGTTAGAAAACTGTTTATCCAAACAGATGTGTTATATATTTTGAAAAGAAAGTAATGATATATTTATAATTTTTAATAAAATAAAGCAGGCTCCATAAAAAAACTCTTTCCGATCGTCATTGTTTTCGAATGTCATTTAAAATTTTCACAAAAAAGTCCAGAAACTTCTATAATAACCACTTTTTATATTCCTTTGAGCACACTTTAAAAGCATGCCACATTATGAGAACAATACCCCGTTATTTTCTGCCAATTAATAAAAGAGTATTAAATATAAATAGGTAAATTTTCATTTAGTATATTAAAAACAATAAATGAATAGGATAGTCGTATTATAAGATACTTTTCCACATTGCTGAAATTGTAAAGTTTCAAAAATTAAAATTATAATCTTTCAAAATTTTTTTCAATGTTTAGTAGCGTAAAAATATCAGAACTTAAACAAAATATTAACCGCTTTGATTTATACACAACAGGTAAAATCCTGTTAAAAAGACACATTCTGCGCCTCATTACATTATTCTCTAACCCAAAGGACAGATTATTAATAATTTGCCTATATTAATGTCCAATTTACTTTAATGCTATTGTTCTGATTCATTGTTGTAAATTTTACATTTAAATAATCATATAGTGTTCATCGATCTAGTTAAACTGAAGGCCTCTGTTGGCAGATATTCACACTCTTTCAGAATAACCTTTGTTCCTGGTAACTACGTTCACACTTAATGAAATTAGTTTATATTTAAAAAAATAGAATCAAGTTTTATATCTTTTTTGTAGAAAATTCCAAACAATTTAAAGCTTAATACTTTATCGTTATCTGCTTCTTGTGGCCTGTCTAATTTGCTAATCGAAGCAAAATATTTTGTTGTTGATCAATTAGAAATGTAAAGCTTCAGAAATTTTACAACCATTGATAGTAACACACCAACCAGATGGATACCACATCCAAAAGATTCATCCTAAGGGTTACTTTGTCCAACCCCTGTAAGCTGCTGGTCGACCATTTCTAATAATCAAGGCGATGAACTTTGCAAAATAATTAAGATAAACACTGTTGAATCGAAGCTGTGTCAATAAGAACTTAATATAACTCCACACCAGGGGGTCGTTGTGAATACCCCTCTAACAAAAAAGCCGTTATCAATGTTTGAGATTATTAGGAATGGTTGACCAGCAAGCAAAATATTGATCAGCAAGTTTTTATCAGAAATATGGTTCAAAACCTTGAGAATTGTGTGTAGAAATCTAAAACTCCATCAGCATTAAAAAGTCCTTAATAAATGATGATGTAGATATAGTAAAGACAATATTAAAATATTTTTACTAATGTAAAAAGTCATAGGCGTATTTAAAAACAAACCAGCTATTACCATCTTTCTATAATTATATAATGTATTTTTTTCGTACATGTTAGTTTTAGATACGAAAAAGTGTGTATAAAAGAAGTGAACATTTATAATTTTGTGTTGGATTTTAAATAATGAAATAGAAGCTGGTAAATTATTTAAAGAAAATTAAGATATAACATAGATACAAAAATAAAAATATTATCATGTTTCATTTCCTGTCTGACCAGGCGAACCAACGCCGTGAAACACAAATTACTTTACTTAGGTTTGACCTGAAGCAAGATCAACGTCAAACTGGCACATTAATGTTTCATCTCATGGATATTCTTTGAGACTGTATTTTATTTGCATTAACGCTAACGTATTTTTTTAAGGCAACAAGTTTACAAATCATTATTTTAATTAATTAAATGTGCTTATATTTACAAAACTATTTTTAACAAAAAGTTTTATCAATTTTGAAAATAAAAATCTCAATTTCTTTATAAAAAATATTTAATTTTCATTAAATGATATAATATAAAGAGTAATTAAACAGGGATGAATTATGGATGATTTACCTCATGAAGAAACATCTTGGCATTGGTTGATTATGATGGAAGTACACTGATCAAAGCCCACAAGCAATGTATCTTTAGGTACTGCCAACCCTAAAATGTTCCAATAGAATTAAATAATATTGTTAAAGATATGACAGTGCCCATAATTTTCTTTCTTCCATTAGAAGAATTTTAAATTAGCAGACCTCCTTGATATCACGATCTTTATTACTTTCTTTAAGAAGATATTTTATATCTTTAAAAATAATATTACTATTTCAAATTGTTCATTAAAAAGATCATGCTTGTATCCAGCAAAGAAAAATAATTTGTATACCTACATCTGTATCATATTTGGTTTCACAAAACATCGTCACCTGAAAAGGAACTAAGATTAAAATGCACTCTTACAATAGACGTGTAATATATATCTAACCAAATTTAGAGAGCAGCTGAATTTAATTATATTTTAAATTAAAGAAACATAGATTTTACTAATATTTTTTTGAGTTACGTTATTTTAAAAAATAGACAGCTTATTGTTTTCGCATAATTAGTTCAAAGCAAAGTTCTTTACTTTTAGGAGGTTAATTAAAAATCTATATATATATATATATATATATATATATATATATATATATATATATATATATATATATATATATAATGTTATATATATATATATATATATATATATAAAATCTAGAGCACAATTAATACACTATTGTTTTAGATTCCTATTTAAAATATATTAAGTTCCTATTATTGTTTTGTTAGGCAAAGGAGGCATAATGGGACTATATATATTTTGACCAATTAAAGAAATTGTAGGTATACTATGAATTTCATACCTCTTTCTTACACTTGAGCCCTGAAGTTAAAAATAAAACCATTTAAATGCTGAGTTAACTGCAAATTAAAACATAGGCTAAAAGAGTTGTCTGGCACTTTAAATAGAGTACAATCATGGCAAAGCAGATAAGTATGGAATACGCTAGTCCATGTTTTTTGCCAAAGGCTATATTGATATGTAAAAACAATGATAATACACTTTTAAACATGGTCAAAATAAAAACCAAGAGTCTATGACGTAACGTATTTAAAAAAATATATAATCGAACAAAATAAAAACAGAAATTTACAGATGTAATATTTTATTTAGTATTTACATTATCATTTTCAAGATTCAATTCTATAAAAATAATAAGACACTGAAAAATGTACATTTGAACATAGTATACCATTTTAATAACGTTTTTTTATTGTACACATTTTGGTAGAAAATGAATAAGACCTAACTAGAAATAAAACCATGAATAATAACAGACGTCAACGCCATCTACTGACCAAAGGGGGCAGCTAATGCTCCTCCCAACTCATGGTGCCAGAGTTGCCGAGCTGAAATAAAGAAAGCATAAACACGGAACTGTATGCCCACTACTGGGATGGATCATAATAAGGTGTGTTAATTTCTTAACTAACTTTGTAGAGGTGAATGCTTAGGTGGAAATTTCACAGTTAGTTAAGAAAATTAATCACACTGTTAGGAAATAAACCAATTCGAACTTTTTACTATGAAAGAAAAGAAGACAAATACATTATTAATTTTTTAGTCGTTTTCTATTAATACTATAAATAGAACGATTGCCACTTTAATCGTTTAGACTTTTTGTCAAAACAGTTATAGGCCTTTGCAGCAGTAAAATATATCATAGTCTATATGCAAGTTATGCCAATAGCCCGTGGATGCTTTCGGTTTTATGGTGGATGTCTTAGTAGCATTCCTAAGCAAGAAAAAGAGACATTTTAGTATTAAAAATTTCTGCCAATTATTGATCCAACTGAATTGTTGTCTTTGGCAATTTGGTATCTTTCAGATCCTATTTAAAACTGTAGATCCTCCTCTGAGTAATATTTTATACAGCATACTTTTTATCAACAAAACAAAGTCTGAGTATCTTGAACGTATGATTTGCCAGACCTTTATAGGTCCAATTAATAAAATCAAAACTCAGTGTTGACTATGACACACTTATTAAACAAT
Source organism: Listronotus oregonensis (assembly GCA_019359885.1). Taxonomy (NCBI): domain Eukaryota; kingdom Metazoa; phylum Arthropoda; class Insecta; order Coleoptera; family Curculionidae; genus Listronotus; species Listronotus oregonensis. The sequence goes on along the minus strand of JAHBCN010005788.1, from coordinate 37,533 downwards.
TGCATTTGGTAATATTAGAGTGCTTAAATATATTGCATGGCCCACAATAAAATTAACATAAGGCCTGTAACTCTTCTCTTAAAAACAATATGGTTAACGCTGAAAAAGAAAACTGGTAATACGTAAAGGCATTATTCAGGTACTTGCTCTCGACCAATATTGGCGCGATTTGAACATGGTTTAACCTTTCTTTCCATCTGATTTTCAAAGAACTGAATCCCTTTATTTAAAATGTTTGATTCCAATAGATCTAACGGTAGATATTAAGTAAACCGTTTGAATAATGAAAAGACGGAGGAAGAATCATTGTAATGTCGTGAAACAGCAATCTGATTTTTATTATTATTATTCATAATTGTCAGTTCTTCCGTAAAATTGTTTTACGCGACGAAAACGTGTACTTCTTGCTCGCTTTGTTATTGCTTTAGGTTGCTGAAATGGCAATAGAATATTCGAATGATGTATCAATGCATATTGGTCGAAATTGAGTAATTCATATTGAAAATAAATACACTTCTTATCTCTAATATAACTCATATAATAGAGGTCATTAAAGATGCCAACTGCATACTGGCATCGTCAAATGTTTTCTTATCACGTTTTTTGGTAAGAAAGGAACTATAGGCCATGGGTATTATATACACAAGATGGGTTTTAATTGTCCAGTAGAACTCAAAACCGCCATACAGTAATACTTAATGTGGTATGTCATAATTTGAAGGAGGCATCTGAATCGATTTAAGTCGAAAAGTCTTATATAAACGGGCCCTAAAATGCTTAGTTATTAAGATATGGTGTTAAAGTCTTGACATTTTCACTTTAATACATTTTTCCAAAAAGACGGTTTGAGATATTGAACCAATTTTGGCACAGGATATTATGGCATAAAAACACACTTTTCAGATGTTCATTTAACTTTTTTGCAACCAGGCGGTAGCTATGAATTGAATTTTTCAACAATTTTTACAGCAAGGCCATGCCACACTGGGAAAAACATATCTTATAATAATTATCAACTAATCTAGGAAACAAAAACTCTTTCACTTTTCGCCAAACTCACCTGCTGGGAAAACTGTTAATTAAAAATGTCTTAGGTAACGCAATTAGATCTTGGAAAATTATTATTGAAATAATTCAAGTTAGCTTTGCCTGCCGCTACAAAGGATTGTTGCTTTGTTGTTGTAAACATTATGACACCGACGTTAATTATCTTGATTGTTTACTTGTATTTCATTTTCCCGATCTGAAACGTATCGTTAGTTAAAAAATGGTAAATTATTCTAATTTGAAAGTTTTAATACAAACTATTTCTTACTAATTAATAATGGTAATGCCGTGATATGTTTGTATCGTATCCTAATCGCGCTCTCCTGTATAATGAACATTTATAAACATTCATCGTCATCTGACTGAATCTGCAGTTTTAGTTAATATTTCCGAGGGAAGGCCTCGTACAAAGCAGGAACAAGACCGCAGGAGGAGCTGTCCCACAGCCGAAGAGGACCCAACCAAGGTGATGCGCAAAATAAAGGGCACAAACATCTGCCATGTGGTTACTGTATGGGAGATATTGAGAGACCTTTATACATCCTTTCACACAAAGGTTCAGGCATTATCAGATTACGAGAACCACACGCACTTTGCAGATGGCATCTCCCAAAAGTAACAGAATATTGATGCCAAAACAGCTGCTTACAGGACGAAGTAAATTTTTTCAAGAAATGGCCAACTACGAGCATAACAATCATTACTGGGCCCAGGAAAACCCTATGCGATTACAGAGACACATTTGCGGAACACTTTCACTTAACGCTTGACCAATGCATCCGATCACTGATCGGGAATCATCTTTCACTGCCAGGACGCCTGAATGGACAGGATTATTGTAATTTTCTCAAAATGATTTGCCTTTGCTTTGAAAATGTTCCTCTTCAGTTACGGCAACAACTTTAGTTTATACGATATACCGCCCAATTTTTTAGCATATTGGTCGTGGAGATGAATAGAGCCTACCAAAATCATTGATAGTCGTGGAGGTCTGCCACAATTTGGCCACCTGATCACCTGATCTGAACAGCCTAGATTTTATTTGTGGGGACACCTAAAAACATTAAATAACACATTTAACTGCACGCATGAAGAACTCAGAAATAGAATTCATTGACGATGTGAACCATTCAAACATGCAAATGAATTTTTTGAAAGGGTTCGTAATTCAATGAGAAGAAGAGCAGAAGCCTGTATAGAGGCGAGAGGTGGTCATTTCCAACATTTTTTGTAAATTATGTATGTATTTGTATTTAATTATTGCTTTTTGTTCACTAGTTTGTAAGAAAATATTGTGATAAATATTTGAAAATGCAATTAAATTGAAAACAGTTTAACACAATCAAGAATGATAATTAACGTCAGTGTCATACGTTTACAACAACAAAACAACAATCGCTGGCAACGAGCAAGCTAACTTGATATTTCAATAATTTTTCAAGATGCAATTTGGGTACATAAGACATTTTAATTAATGACTTCTCCAAACGGTAAGTTTTACGGCAAATGAAAGGGATTTTTGCTATAACGATTTGATAATTATTATAAAACCATGACTTTTTTCCAAGTCAAATATAGTATTTTTTTTTGTGTTTTAGCCAGTTGGAATATCTCGTGCTAAAATCAGTCTCCATTATCTCAAACCGTCTTTGAAAAATGTATTAAAAGTGAAAATAAAATAAAACCTTGAAACACCTGTACTAATAACTAAGCATTAGCTCACGCTTGAGGTATAAACTTTTCAATTAAAAATCATCGATCCAGAATGCCTTCCTTCAAATTATGACATACCATTGCTAACACCCTGTATAGTGATATGATTCAAAAAAATTATTCATAACACCTAAACATACGCCACCATAAATGAAAATACTACAAACATGATCAGGGTCTTATGATAACAAAACTTGGCTGAAAACCACAACTAGAACTTTAGAAGATAAATGTATGTAAACAAAATTATTTGACGTTACCACATTTATAGGTTACGAAAAAAATAGCTCCGAACTTGAAAACACAACAGATTTTAGCAAAATCATATGCGGTGTGCCTTTATCAAGATTTGTAGGCAGCCAATTTTAAATTTCTTTATCTAATTTCCAAAAATCACTGTGATGTTGGATTACTAAGAGTCTGAGATAAAATTTGGAAATTTAAAATGAAAGATTTGTACCATGTTTTTGGTACTCATAAACCAATTTGTCTCTTCAGATCATGGAGAGAAGGATTTCAAAGAACAAAATTTAAAGCAAGAAAACCTGGCTAAAAAACTTTGGAGATTTGAAACAAGGTATTTTAAAATATGACTTTTAAAAATGTAACAAATTAAAAATATAAGGAATCGATTTTCTTATAACTGATCTTAAAAAGCGAATCGATTCCGGATTATTTAAATTATATAATGAACTGGATCACGGATCTTATTTTAAAAAAGTAATCAATTCCAGCCTTTAAATCCTTAATAAGGATCGATTCTGGATTCGATTCCAAAGCGATACGGATTCCTACCCAGCTCCGTTATTCACCTAATTAACATTTATATTGGTTGATATTTTTCTAAAATCCGGCCATTTTTTTTTTTTTTTAGTAGAATAAACAAGCAAAACAACTGAGCGAGAATGGGTCAGAATTATTCTAGAAAAGTTTATATTCATAAGGCTACAACCTCGATTCATCAGAGAGGAGACCATATTCAGCTTGTTTGCCAACATTTCAAACTGAATTCCTGTTATAGAAAACAGCGTGAAAGAGCAGAATGTCTTTTGTTATTTAACATTAGGTTTCTTATAGTTTAGTCGAGAAGTGCTCTTTCATAGTAAAATGAAAGTTGTAGAATGCTTCAAAGAATATAAGTGACAGCTCATCTGATTTAGAATGCAAACTTAGAAAGGCGTTTTAAGGATTTTTTCAATAAAATTGTAACTGGTTATTAATAAAACTGCAAGAAGTCCTTCGAATTTGAGTATAACTCAAAAATAAATTGCAAAAAGATCTTTAAAAAGGAGGAAGTTTCAAAAAAGTCAAACCTATCTAATATTATAATTTTGGACTGACCAAAGCTGCCTCCATGACCTTTTTGATTTGGCAATTGTAACAAATTATGATGTCGTGGGTCAGTATACTGTTCTAATGCAGCACTTTTGAAGGAATTGGTTTTTATGCTAGAACTGATAGTGGCAAAAATTTTTGCCTGCAAGTAAAAATACTAAGAATTTTTAAAACACAAACCAAACAATATCCAGTATTAAATTGTCCATTGAATGCATTTTAAAAACAAGTTTATTTATATTGGTTCTGATAAATATTTCAACCAACGAGATGTGATAGCATTTGTGCCGTTAGAACAACACACTTTGCTGGGTTTCGTTTGTCTGCGAGTGTAGTAGCAAGCAATGGTGTTACTGCGGTTTGTTTACTGAAATTCGCGAAACTCTGATTGAAATACGACAAGGCAAATGATATTGCATCTGCTTAACAAAAACATTGACAGGCGCGTGAAATTTCTCTATTACCAGGCCTTGTCAGACTCTGAAAAGCCTCAAAATGTTAAAAACCCATCATGATTCAACCTTATGAAGTTCTGAAAACATCCACATTAATTGAAAACCACATAACAAAAATATTGACTTTACATTGTTCCTAATAGGCCAATCCAATGAGAGGACAGCATTTTGTGCCAAGCAGAACAAAGACATAATTTTTACTGTTTCAGTTTTGTCTGCGAGGTAGTAACAAACACGGCGTTGTTTATCGTACCGCTAAATGACACACGACAAGGCAAAGTCAGATATTGCATCTGCTTTAATAAAAATATTAGATAGGGAGTGGCAGATTTCATATGTCTAAAATTATTCTCATCGGATCTTTGTTCCAAAATAAAACTCATCATGAGTCTGACCCTTATGAGTTCTTAGAAAATATCCGAATATTAATGTGAAATCATACATAAAAATATGACGAGATGATCAACAGCCCACCAAACGAGAGTGATATATTAGCCAAGAAACAATATAATTCTTTACGTTTCAGTTTTGTCTCATGAGTAGTAGCACAAACACGAGTGCCGGTTTTTGACGTACCTTTGCGAAATTTGATTGAACATTGTAAGGCAATGATATTGCATCTGTACTTTAATAAAAATATTAGACAGAGTGGCAGAAAGATTTCATATTAACAAAAATTATTCCCCTGGTCGGATCTTGTAGCTCAAAATAAATCAAACTCAATCATGAGTTCGTCTTATAGTTCTTAGAAAATATCTGAATATTAATGAAATCATATAAATTTTGTGAACTGGGGCACAGTGGGTATACAAGAAGTCGACAAGACCACAGAGCCAAAATCAAGAAAAAGCTTTCTGAGCGTGTGAAATTTTCAAATTCCTTCAGAATGGCTGGTGACCCTGGGTACTAGAATCAAAGACATCCTTTTAAGGTATTTCACATGACACCTAAATATTTCTATCTGCAACAAAGAACATCGCAAACCTTAAATTTTAAAAAAATCCCTTATGCCTCTTTAAACAAATAATGTATTGTCAGAGACATCACTAAATTGTATTACAAACCCATGATGAAAATTTTATCGAAGTCCCATCAGTTCATCACAAAACCAGAGCAACAATAACTACTTCTGTTGTACCGCCACTGTTATAATAACACACCAACCTAAAAATGTCTTTTACCATTTGAAAAAGCTGCAGATCTTACAAAGCTGGGTTTAAGTTTATGCCTGCTGTGGTATTGGCCTTATTCCCGCACTTTTTTGAATATAATGACGAACGCCTATTAAGTATCCGCGTAGAAAGTAAACAAAATGATTTCTCAATGGTCTTAAAAACCAATGCGAGAAAGTAATAAACATCAACTAATAACAAAAGTACCAAAGGAAAATAATAGTGTGAACTTTCTTAACTACTGAAGTAAGAGTTGGACTTTCATGTATTCTTTTAGCAAACACACATTTTCCGTTCTTTAAAGCAAAACATCTCCATTATTTTTTAATCCAATTTTTTATGGTATAAACACTGATATGCTTCAGTAATAATATGCATTTATCTCATTATTTTCCTAGTAACAAAAAAATTAATTCACAGAACTCTTGTATGCTATGAATAAAACTTATTATTTTTGTAAAATTTTACCTGTTAACAAAAAAAAAATGCCTTATCAAAGTAAACAGTTATCTTGCTTCAAAACGTATAAGAACAAAATTTAAATAAGAATCATGACATTAATATTCTTACATATAATTCTAAAATCAGTACTGTGCTCTGACAAGACATCTGGTAAAAACAAAATAAACACCAAACATTCAATCATGATTTCCTAATAATTTCATTTTTGACTCATAGAAGGTATAAGGTTTTAACCAATGATGTATTCAGAATTTTCAAAGACCATTTGCTGAAGATTTAATGTGCATGTATGTTTCACCGTTATTATTATAAAATGTACATGAAAATTCTGGAACATTTTCTCAAAGTTCTGCATTACCGCGCTAGAGGGCGTAACTAAAATTAAGGAAAATGTATTTTTTTTCTCAAACCCATATATAGACAGCCCCAGCATTTAATAATCTGTTAAAAAGCCCAGGCATCTCTGTTATTTGGATTGTTGCCCATTGGCGTACGACCGATAGGTAGGGGTGGGGGTTTTAAAGGTAATTCTTAAAATCGTGTAACTTTAAACCATCAGACTGATTTCAGCAACAAATTTGTTGCGCGATGAAATTAATGCCTTTAACATCTGCTCTTATCGCTCTAATAGTTCTAATAAAATAGGGCGCTTAGGGCTCAACTGTATCAATAAATCGTGCAGGTTTGCACCTGTCTCATTGTACAGGGTATACTATGTTATGGTAAGCGGTTGTATCTTGACCTCCACATCTGACAATAATGATTTTTTTTATTATTATAAAAAGTGGCCAAGAGAGGACTCTGGAATATTTTGAAAACTAGAGCCACCATGAGGGCGTGAACTAAAACAACTAAGAAAACGTATTTTTCCTGAACCACATATTGAATTTTACATTTTGATTACACTGTTGTAAGCTTTCCCAGAGCACCTTCACGATTTTGGCATTAAGGCCCATTAAAAGCAACGGATAGTAGGGGTGTATTCTTAAAAGTGTAATCATTAAACTGGCAAATTTTAGAACTGACGATTCAAGGATTTGCAGCCAACTGAAAATTATCAAAGATAAATAAAGGATGTTTTAAATATCCGTTCCTTATCACTCAGAAGGCAGTTCCGGAATAAAAGAGCCAGCACCTCCCGTAATAATTCCAGTTTTTTTCATTTTACTGCAAAATTTAAATCGAACGGTATATTTTTTGACATCATATTTAAAAAGAAGATAAAATTTGAAAAAATGATTAAGAAAACCCGATCATGACATTTTTGCTCGTTTTAAACTTAGAGCGAATTAAAGTTTTTTTTTGTGCGAAATAAACTTATGTACCGCCATTCGTGCGTTCGCAAACTTGTTCAATTAATCGCATAGTAGATGGTAAAACAAAAGAAATTTTCAAATAATATTTTTAATCAAGCATTTATTAGATGCTTTAATTCCTACTTAATTTAGTATCTCAAATATTTTTGTTACCTTAAATGCTTAAAGAAACACGTTTTCTATGATAATATACTCTTCTCTAGAGTACTGGGCCAAACATATTGAAAGACAGGCGCTATCTGGCATCCAGATCGCGTCACGGCAGAAGAGTATTTGTCGCTTGGTACATGACTCATGATACTGGGAGTTTTAGTCGGCCCAGATTTAAAAGGCTGCACCACTATAAGAACTGAAGAAAACATTACAATGCCATCTTGGGTGAATTTGAATAAGCATATTAACTAAAAGATTCTTTAGGATTTGTAACAACTCAACCACTGTTCGAAACATACTAAAGACCATGGCAACTAACTAAATTATAGCACCTTTTGCACATTTTAATATAATCTACTTTGAATATAGGCATTTTTATTTTAAGGTTATGTTCTACCACAGGAATTCCTACAACACCAGTTCTTAAACTAATATTATCTGATGAGATCTGATTTACTCTTTGTCAATGGATGCTAGCAATATGCTCCATGAAATAGGAGATTTAGTCTATATCTGTGACTGATGAAGTCACTTTGTATTGATGAGTTAACAGGCATAATATATATTTGTTAAGCTCACAAAAATCCCACTGAGGAGGTTCAGCACCGCCGCGCCTGAGGGGAAACGCAGTGGCACGACTGGAACGAAATTATTGGTCCTTTTGATGGCACCTTAACCGGTGATATTTTGGATTTTAACACGCTTTACCCATTTTAATGGAAGATTTGACATTGGAAGGAGACGGACCATATTTCCAATTGACGGTGTCCAGCACATTTTTCCTGATTCGTGCGAGATTATATTAATAATTATTATTTCAAGGTTGGATCAAAGGGAAAAGTCTATTTCCTTGGTCATTGTAATTGATTTAACATGCCTCAATTTTTTACTTGCAATGTTTAAAGATTTTGTGTACCAAATCACCCACAACTAGAAATGAGGAAAACAGAATCCGTGATGCCATTGAACCAAATTATCAAAGGCTATTGAAACTGAAACAGCAGTTTTATCCACCCAAAGTTAGATTGGAAGCTTGTTTGAAATGTGATGGAAAGCAGCTTCCAATGATTCATTATATAATAGGGGAACCTAATGTAATGGCTGAAATCGGTCCTTTCTGCACCACCATTTAAATATAAAGATGAACGTTAATAAATAATTATCCTAAGAAAATCACATAATCGTCCTCTTTGGGAGCTGTGATCTATTAGCTAAGGCATTAATTTATTAATTGATGACAACAGGATGATCTATTTGTTAAGAATCAATAATGTTAATTAGGCATTTAGTTTCCAATCGCTGATTATGGCACATAAGTAATGATCCCAAAGCAAAAAAACTTTAATTTTACATAAGTTTAAAACATAAAGATATTATATTTGCCTGGTTTTCAGAATATTTTCTTTTTGTAAATTTATCACTTTCAATATGATGTCAAAACACTCGTCTGATCAAATTCTTGCAGTAAAAATGAAAAAAACTGAATTATTACGAATTACGCTCTAGCTCTTTACGGGAACTGTATTATGATATGAGAACGGATATTTAAAATGTTCCATTTATCTGCAAACAAATTTTGAATTCTGCTGAACCAATAAGTAGTTTGAAAACTTAACGATTTTAATGATTTACACTTTCAGCTTTCTCACCCCTACCAATGGTCGCACGCCATACGATTTCCTTGAATCAAATTAATAGAGAATTTTGTATTTCTTAACAGCTTTCGAAAAAATACATGTTCCTTATTTAATTTTTAGTTATGCCCTCTAGCGGTGAAATACGGAACTTGAAAATAATTTCCAGAATTTTCATGGCCACTTTTATAATAAAAATCCATTGTTGTCAGATGTACAGGTCCTGAGATATATGGCTGCAAGCCATTCTGCTATATATCCTTGGCATTAAAGGCGCACAACAGACTGTCGTACAACAAGCCGTGAACTCCTTCTTTATATACAATAACTGTAACACAAGAACGCCATAAAAGTCAATATAATTCTTGCAGAAAATAATTTTACACCTGACATTTTTCAGTTCTCATTTTTCAAAGTTTTAAAATTATTATAAACAAAGGATAATTTTTTTAAACTTTAGTATGCGATTCCAGTAAAGCATGGCGGCAAAGAAGGCACCTACTATACAACATTTATACGATAATTATTTTTAAAACATTTTTTATAATTGTTAACAAAATTAAAATCACCTTCATCTCTAATAAACCATACTTTTAAAAAATTTCAATTATTATCACATTTAAAAGAACATTATGTGATGCATTCTAGCTCTTTAATTTGTTATGCAACTAAAATGTCGCGTAGAGGTCCATTTCCAGCGTTAGATTAAAATTATAAATAATAAAGAGAGGTGATAAACTCTTTGAAAAAAATTTCTTCTAAGATTCATTTTGTAATTTCCATTATTTTTGTAAGGCTTTGATCATCATTGTACCTGGTATCCTTTGGTTTTTTTTGTTAAACATAATGGGTAATGACAGCAGAAAAATCCTCAAACTCCTTTCTTAGATTTGCTTTCCGCGCCATATGAGCTATCACATCTTTGAAAGCTTCCCACCATTTTCGCGGTAAAGTTCATCAATTAGATCTCATTAATGTTTTAACAAAAGACTACAAAGTTATGATGGTTTACTAAATCATTCTGTAGATCTAATTACTGATCATTATCTTTACAACTCTGCTTCACCAATCTCTTTTTATACGTAAAAACAGATAGAATAATAATACCCTAATTCACATCAAGTACAGTAAAATAAATTCGTTTATATTTTTTTTACAGAACTAGAACTGTTTTATTATTTATTTATTTTAACAGCGTACGGAATGGCATATGAATTTTTACAAAGATATAAAATCTTTATTAAAAAGAAAAATTGGGAAATCTACCATTACTCAATGCCACTTTAGCGATTAACCTGATCCATGGCATTTCAAACGACAATAAATACCAGAGCAAACATTTTTACTATGTCAAAATTGTCAAATAATGTGTCAAAATAGAGTGTAATTTTCTGATTTAAAGAATGCCTAGTGCATATATAGAAATGCTAGAAATCTCATGTGAATGAAGTAAGGATTGATAGTTCTCTATTTTTATTAGAAAATAATGCATAACTCTTAAAAGAGAGTAATATATTATTCCATAGTTTATAAGCCAAAAATTTAAAAGAAAATCTCATACATGTTCATAACTGGTAAAATATACAAATTGTTTTAGGTGACAGGCACCAGCAGAGTGATTATCTTGACATGAGGAAAAGGTCACAATCAGCATAATCACGGAGCAACCATGATGGTGTCGAATAATTCTACCGATACATTTGAGCTTTTTTGTGATGACAGTCCAGGCATGAAACAAAGACATTTTCAGTCTCCAGTCAATTCTGAACATTTTGTCTATTGTTGAGGGTGAATGTACCTTATCGGTAAAACAATATAGACTAAATTCGGGCTTGCGGAAATAAACCGAAAACATTTGTGACACTGTTCTAAAACTGTTTCAAGCCACTTAATTATGGATACTTTTCTGATTGAATAATCTGTTATTTCAAAACACTGATCATCACTGAGCATGACACTTTCTCTCATGTCAGGGACAATATTCATTTTACTGGTGTGATAATGAAGCTCTGCAACTGAAATGTTAATTTTGCAATTACTGAATTGAATTATTCAAGATTCGTCATTAAAATTTTGAACTCGTGTACGAAGGTTTGTCATTGGTCAAAGGTTATCTCACTTTTCGTGAAATGTTATGTGGTCGAAGATTAACCCTCACAAAAACTTACACGAAATTTATGTTTCTGATTTGGCGAGGCCCACCCGGCAGATTGTTTATTATTTAGAAAATTTTTCATTTTGATACGTAACGACTCCCTGCTCTTTTCTTGGTAATCTAGTGTCTAAAGTGGCGAGCCAAGACATGATTTGCAACATTAAAAATAAAATACCTTTAATAAAAAAAAAATAAACTGTTGATAGTAACAAAAGCACTTTCTTGATAGCATTTGGTAAAATAATTACACATTACGCATGCAAAACTCAATAACATTGTTTGTGCTTAAAAAACGTGTTCACCTATAGTAATCAGCTGATTCCTAAATATACTTGGAGAAATTAAATTAATCTTTAAACAATTTTCACCATACCCACAAACGATATTAGCGTTTGGACACTGAACATCTGATGGATTTATCTTTCTAACTATAAAAGTGTTACTGACAATATTTATTACTCAATGAGATATACTTTCCAATGTTCCATCATGGATTTGTTATGTGGTATATTTTTTGTTTAAACTGTTTCGACGTGCAGAACCAATAATGTATTACATAAAAGTGAACTATAAAATTAAAAAAACATATTTCTGCACCAAACAATGGAGCCTTATTAAATCGGTCATAGGTGTAAAATTGGTGTTTGAATTGATTATCTATAAGATCTCAAGCATTTTAGTGTAATATTTTCGGAAAATTAAAATACCAGCAAAGTTGGTTTTGTGGTCTAATAAAAGTGAACCAATAAATGTTTTTATATGTAGATTTGATATTTACGTACTTGAAAAATGAATCCAGTGTAAACCATACTGACAGTTCCGGTTCAATTTTTTTTTTTTAATAAAAATTAACATTCACGCATGCTATCAGATATAAAATAAATCAATTAAAAAGTATATGATGATCATCACCTGACGAAACGAACGATTTCTTAATATTTAGTTTAACCGCTAATTTTAGCAGTTCTTTTTTGTAAATTATTTAAAAAATTTGACAAAAGTGGTTTCAGATCGCAAAAGTAAGAGGCTTATTAATATTTTAGAAGGATTATGGGCTGAACTGTATATCCCCAATTGTAAGTTTTGGTAATAATTGTTTGTCTTTTTTTTGATAGTTTCTGCAATCTCTTTGGGAGATAAACTTTTATCACATCATCTACAGATACATTTATTTTGAACAAGGTTCATATTTAAACTATTCTAGTAAATGACTTTCTTCTCACTAAAATATTTTACCATTATTTGCTAAAGGTTTTTAGCAAAAAATTGGTATGAGGTGGAAAATTGTTAAAATCATTAAGAAAAATTAATTTTGAAGTATGCTTGACTGATTAAAAATATTTGCCCCTAAATAATAAAGAAAAAAGTGATCTAATTGGATTTACAATACTTTAGAAAAATATACTTTACAGAATACTTTTTTTCTACCATGTGGAAAGTATTTTTCCAGGCACCACTGAAGGCTTAGAAAGTGTCACTTTCCCGCACCAGGCGGAAAAAGGACCACTTTTTCCACCAGTGAAAAATAATCACTTTTCCGCACTATGTGGAGGTGCAAGTAACCCTTGCAAATTTCCCACTTGGTACTTAATGATTTTGACTGAAGCTCTGACTAGTATAATTCCATTATTGGAGAATATTCTTTTATTTGCACGTAAATTAGCGTAAAATCAACAAAATGATCATCAAAATTAACATTGTTTTTAAAAAATATTTGTCAACATCCTGGTATAACTCCGTAAACTTTGTTTATCAGATTTTATTTTTGATCTGAAAATAGTGTCCATATTATAAAAGATCAAAGTCATTAAAGCCTATCGATACTAAAAGGCTTTTCAACATTTTAATAAAAATACTTGGCAATAAATCTTCTGACGATAATTCAATTCTCGAATCATCGCTGTCGAAATAGCAAATTTAGATTTGTTGCTGTCCATTGAAAGCACAGGTATGATATAGAAAGAATTATACAACACGGCAAGCTTGGGTGTACAGAAAACCAAAGGTATGAAAGAAGAAGTTTTTATGGTATATTTCTGCATCTGCTAAAAACACAAACCCAATCTTTATGGTCAAGGTAGACCTATGTTAAAAAGGCATGTTAAGATCGAAAAGAACATGGATTTAAGCAAATATTTCGTGTTAGTAATAATTGAAGAAGCAAATGTGATTAGACCAAGGCCAAAATTTTCTCGCAAAGATGAATAGCAAAAATTTGGCGCTATTAATGATGCTCCAATGATAGTTCACCATGAAGGTAGCCATGCAATTTATGACTAGCAAAAGACGCGATGAGGAATAATATACTATACTAATAAACTGACACTCGCAACTGGATGAAGCAAAAATTTATATAATATTTTAGACTGAATATACAGTTTCATTTTATTCTGGAGTTAATAAAAACAAAATATCAGGCGCAAACATCGACTGCGGCTACACTGCTTCTTTAGCAGTCCATACCGCATCAATCGTAGTCGTTGACAGTGATCTATACGACGGCCGCTCTGGAAATAAACCAGGCACATTTAAACCATGAGACGTTTCATAAGAACGGAAAGCACGCACGCAGGCTGCGTATGGAACCATAATTTTTAGCTTTCGTATTTTTTTTCAAAATAAAATGTATACCGAGAGTAAACAGTATACAGTAAGGTAAAGTATTTATTTTACGCAAAATACGTTTTATTATTGTCTTAAATTTTACTACAAAACCGGAAACGATGATGAATCAAGATTTGGGTTTTTCTGCCAAACAGGTCTGTCTTAACTGATCCAATATTCAAAGAATTACAATTTCTCAAACTAGTATTGTAGTCAAGCTAAGAAACACTCTTTCAATTTGGATCTTTTTGAGACATACTTTTTGTTTTTCTGTATAATACTACTTTTAATATTTTTTGGCTTTGCCTCTTTTAACAGATGATCTGCTTAAACCAATATCAGAACCATTTTAGGAACAAAGATAAACCGTTATTATTAGTGATCTTAATTGTCATAAATTTTGTTTATACAAAAAAAGAATTTGTTAACTTTTACAACTGCTGAAAATTAAATGCAATAAGCTATGCAATATTTACTATAAGTTTATATTATTTCAATTTGAATTTTAAATGTCATTACGTTCTTTTGCATTTCTTTAATAACCAATTTGAAGAACTGGTGATTAATGTATTTATTAAATAGTTTTCGAATTCAATCATTCACGTTTGTCTAGTTGGCTTGCGTGTAAAGCATGAACCATAAAGATATTTGCCACCAAAATATTTTAATATGCACATACTTTTTGGGCTCTTTGAATTCAACATACTTAATGGGTTTTTCTTCATTTTAGGAAAGTCATATTGGCAAAGCCACATTTTGACTTTCTTAGATTGCCATTTTTAGGTTGTACTTGTTTTATTATCATTGATTTAATCATTAGTAAATATTATTTTTTTAATTTATAATTCAAACCCTTGATTAAGCCAGTAAAATAATGATACATGTTTAATAATAGTATTACGGATAACATAATGTTAAATACATAAACATTTCACTGTGCGCTTTATTTATAATATTAGGCATTAGCAATTATATAATACTTATTAAATAACATTATTTATTTTATATTAGTAATATCTGCTTCGTTCTTTCAAACTTTTCTCCGCATCCTCCTAGACCTCCAGATTCAACTGAACTGAAATCAAAGAACTCTCTCCTGAACTCACTGATAATTAATGGTATGTAGAGAGCAAAAGCTATTCTACATGTGGAAAACCTCAAACTTCTGGATGTTCCAGAATTTATAAGCAGCTGCTAGTTCTTCGAATAAGAAACTCTACTCTGCTCCCAGAAGCCTTTGGCACTTGTTGCAGGCACAGCAACCCATTCAGGTACAGTAATTAAATATCATTATATTTTCTGCAATACAGCCAAGATTATTGGAAAAAAACCAACACCTTTTTCAAAGTAACTTTACACTCGAAAAAACAGGTTATTTGTGTATCATTATACTGGTGGGTGTTTAACTTTTTTTCCTTTACCTAACCTTTATGTAATCTTTTACTTGGGAAAATGAGATTTAGCGTATCAATATGTCCAAAAAATGCATTTATGACGTGTTCAATTACATCATCTTTCTGGTTTCACCGGAAAGGACCCCAGTCTTTGAATCTTAGAATGGAACACCCTGGTGCTTTTCACCCACTGATCTGCAGATATAATGATAACTTCACAGGGTCAATCTTTCAACATTTCCTCAAATATTTAATTTTTTAAATTGATCTAGAGGTGCCAAGACACCAAAAAATAGTTTTGACCATTTACTTCATGTATGTTCATTCCAGAAAGGTAAAAGATTTAAAATTTTGTTTCTAGACATAACTCAATTAGTTCAAATGGAACGATGGTAGCCTCACATTATATTTGTGACATTTCTTTCAAATACCTGATACTCCCACACTCTTACATTTGCTAAATTAACATAAAAAAAAAACAAAAAATAGGAATATACACATAGGCATTAATTAAATGTCAGAAGATAACAAACCAAATAATAACTTAAATAACTAACTCGTACTGAACACATAACCATGTAAACATCATTGGTTAACATCAAACTTTTGTTTTTGCCAAGTCACCTTCAGGTACCATTAATGCATATGACTCTTTTAATCGAATGCTACGTCCGGATGCTTAAGAATTTTATAACAACAATCACAGGTCGATTTTTTTGCTTTTAAGTGTTGATTTAAAATAAATAAGGGGGTACCAACTTTTTCACAAAGAAAAACGTGCCTTTCAATATGACAACGAGCCAATGAAAAGTATTTTCCATTTGAAAAATTGAGTTATGTCTAGAAATAAATTTTAACCAATTTTCGAAAAGACAAAGTAAATTACGTCAGAAAAATCTGAAACCATTTTTTTACGCCCTCTGATCTAAAATAGTTTATTAACTAATGTCGTATAATTGATTTGAATTTAAAAATAAACATTTTTAATATACTGGGTCAAAAGTTGATATGTGGGGAAGTCATTGTATTTAGGATGTCATTTTCATCAAATAGGGTGAAAATACAGGGGTG
The DNA here is from genome assembly GCA_019359885.1 of Listronotus oregonensis. Classification (NCBI taxonomy): domain Eukaryota; kingdom Metazoa; phylum Arthropoda; class Insecta; order Coleoptera; family Curculionidae; genus Listronotus; species Listronotus oregonensis. The sequence goes on along the minus strand of JAHBCN010005788.1, from coordinate 21,022 downwards.
TTCTTCTAAAACTAAAGTGGATCTTCTGGCAGAACTCGAACGTCAGAAACAACGAACACATTGAATATTTTTAGGCTCTATATCGATACGCAAAACTTCACTTTCCATCTTAAAAAATAAAAAGTTATATGGGGTAACCACCTTGAGAAAAACACCTGGCAGAACATGCATCACCACAAAAAATATAAATGCCAATTGAGGAAAATTATTTTATGTTGGATATCCGTAATTAAATTGATTTGCTAAATGTAACAAACAAATAATTGTCGCCATTATTAAAAATTGAGTCAATAGCTATTATGATCAATTACAAAAACAAATGATATTAGATATAAGCGATTGTTAATTGGCCATTATAAATAATATTAGTTATTGTGCGTATATTTCATGGCATCGCTGGTTATTGTAGTCATGATGACATTGTTAAGGTTGAATCTGAACATCTACACACATTTTTTATATCATCAATGGTAGCTCTGATTTTGCAATATACAAACAAGGCGCACTTGTATTTTGCCATCAAAATTTCAAAGATTTGTTGTAGGACCAAAGCTTGACACCATAAAAAAATAAACAAATATTGTTGCCGCAAGATTCTCTGGTCACTTGACTAAATATGAATATCACTGCCCGTTTTTCAACAAAATGTATTTTCTTTGGTCATGAATGGATTCAAAATAGGAAAGCCAAATGTCGAATCTTTTGGCTCATGCTGGTTGTTTTATTATCTGTGTAAACCTAAAGAATATGTAGTATAAATTGCAGATTTGCAGTTTGAATGTATCTCAGACTCTCTTTCAAGAGTGACGATCCACAATAGCTATTGATTTTAAAACTGCTGGTAATGCACTTTAATCATTCTGTTATTAGTATACACGAATAAATCACCACCTTATCCTTTTGAATATATCTGTTGGTACGTTAATCCAACTTTTGAAATGTGCTGTTTGACAGTAATTATTATCCCGCATAAAGCATGTATGACATAAGCCCAGGCTGCAAGCAGCAAATTTAAACTAGTAGGGCTGGCACAATAAAACATACAAAAATAAAACCTTGTTTTACTTTCCTTGTGTGTTTGATTCCAAAAAATCAACACTCCATGGTAGATAACATTCATGACACAAATGGTAATTTATCAGTATTTTCTGGTCAAAAATTGATTCTTCAGTCCTTTCTTAGAGGCTACAGATCCCTTCCTGTTATTGTTAAAGATCAGTTAGTAGGATACTCCACGTTTAAAAAACACAAACTCGCAGAAATACACTTTTACAATGACAAAATTGAATAAAATATGGATAGTAACATAGCTGGCAATGAAAGAACTGTCACACAAAACACGAAAAATGACAATTGATATGTTTATATTTGGTAACTGCACTTGTTTAAACAATGAACATTGCCAAAATGTCATAAATTTAAGAGAGATTATAAAGGTAGAAATAAAAATGTAAATACTAAAAATGTAATAACAATTACCATCCAAATAAAAAGTTTAAAAATATAAACCATCTTTTCAATGTATAAAAGAAATTTCTAAACAGGTTATAAAACATAATTCTTTTTTATATTATTTTACATCTAATAAAAAAAAGAATAATAGCAAATTCGGTAAAGATATTTAAGATAATTGTTTATAAATGTTTTGCTCCAGAAATAATTTAGTTGCTCTCAGACGAAAGCACTTATTAAATTATATTAGAATAATGTTTGCAATAATTTATCGAAGTGGATTGAAAGATAATTAATAGATTGCATTAAATAAATTAAACATGATTGATAATTATTATACTGTCTACTCAGAACCGATCAAACGAATGCGAATATTTTTGAGTTTTACATCATGCTCTTGTGACCTTTAACTCGCCATGCCTTTACCATCAATTCTTGTAGACACATTTTTCGAAAATTGTAATTTTTTGCTTTCATCATTTCTACCTGAAATATCCAGAATTATAGTAGAAGAAATGACTCAGTTGGCATTTCTCGCCACAGAAACCACTATTTGGTCTCGTCTACTCTTGCTATATTTAAAATATAATTTATGTAAATATACACATCTTAATTCTTAATGTTAAAATAGACTTTAATGATATACCACCTACTTAGACATTTAGAAAATATAATACATTGATTCCTAAATTTAAAAAATACCCACTTGTAAGAACTGCCTATTTTAAATTCATAAATCTTTAATTTAAAAGGAAGGTGGTATATTTTTTTTAATTCTCAAATTTATGTAAAATATGGCTAGTTCTATCCAACTGGTTTATACTGAGATCTAGAATAAGACCACGATCTGTCCCCATTTTTTTCCAATTTTTTGATCGGTAGTGCTTATCGATCTGTCTGTGTTAATGACTATGCTTTTTTTGAATAATACAGATTCAATCAGTTGTAAAATTTGCTAATTCAAAAAAAAAATAAAATAAAATTGTGAACGGATCTTGGTCTAATTTTCGATCTCAGTAGGCATTTGCGCGCCGAGGATACGACTTGGCCCCTAGCAAACTTTTTTGTTTAGTGAATAGAAGTTTGACTGCATTTTAAATTGTAATGCCATTAAAATCTTAAAACTTTGGTTTATTCAAAACTCCCTAACTATACGCTATTACGGCCCTGGTTTCAGTGTGATCTTATAAAAATATGGCAGTTTTAGTCTTTCTTTGCATTTGTGTCCTTAAACCTACTTGACATTAAATTTTAAGATTTTACCCCTTGGAAAGGCCCAGTGTTTTGAAATGAGTGAATGTGGTCAACATTAGCTCCCGGGTAATAAAATTGCTGATTATCAAAAACAAATATTTCAGAAATCACTTGACCTAAGTTTGCCAATCTTTCATATGTAATTTAAATGTCTATCGCAATTTACATAACGTTAAACAATAATCATCAAATAAATTACTCTATTGGTAAAAACAAAATCACATTTAACAGAAAAAATTATTTTTCCTATTCTGACTAAAATTTTTTTAATCAAATTAAATTTTCTGTTGATATCTCCTTATTATTCATTTTATCAAAATGTTTATATAACTTTTATATCCACAGCAGGCCCCCCTAAGGTAAGTTGATTATCATATACTATATATATGGAGAAACTTTTTCTGCTGACGAGTCTATCAGCACTCTTTTCTGCGGAATTTCTTTCTCTGATTCCCTCCGCTTTTCCGCTCGAAAAAGCTCCTATATTATGCAGACGTCAAGGTTCGAAAACTCACGACAACCTTTTTTAGCTACAAAGTTACTGAAATTTTGTTGAAAATGTGAATTTAAACTTGAACCACAAAAACTTGTTCATCTTTCATGTCTACTGCCTGAAACATGCCCAAATGACAGGTGTACAAAGACCTGATCACCACTGATTATATAGTTATCTCTACATTAAAACTAATTCGGCCTTCTCAGCTAACGATAACTGCCTGTAGATACTTCGAATCAAATAAACTTACTGGGGTTGTAATACTACTATTCGCAGGTGAAAAATTATTGTCGCTCAAACTGTCATAATGTTTACTTTTAACCCTATTTGTTTTTTTTCATGTAAGATCCATGAGACTTAGTGTAGGTTTTTAATGATCTCTTTTAATTTGAACAGTTTTTTAATAAATATATAAAATTAATATTTTGTGTACATAAAAAGCGTTTTTTATATACTGAATATAATCCAATGTTTTACCTTTAAAAAGATTGTTTGTAAAACTCTCATCCTGTGTTTAATAATGCTACAAAATAAAGTTTGAATTTGAAAAATTATGAATGAACTGATTAACAACATAGAGAGTGTTTAAGATAAATGTTAAAAAAAAAAATAGAAAATTTTAGAGGTTTTTTAAAAAAACACAAAAAATCTTAGGAGGCCATGTTTTGGTATTGAGGCATATGAATATCAAACTTTTCTTCATAACTGTGGCTGAATTTTTGAAACAGTATACTTTACACCGTAAAGACTTTTTAGAGATATTTTTTTACCTACCCATGCTGTTTGACTTGCAACCGTTTTAAGTGTGCACCTATGATTATAGAATTTCATTAGGGGCCATCCATAAATAACGTCACACGAATTTATGATTTTACCCCACCTCGCTCCTGCGTCACAACACATCACATTGTGAGACCCTCTCCCAGAATGATGCTGTTGCATGCTTTGAAATTTTAAGTCTAAAAAATAATCAAAGATCACACTGGACTGCAAAGTCTAATGGTTGGCTAATAGTGGTTAGGTTGCATGATATAAGAGAAAAGCAGAGAGATTTTTAATGTGATTTACTAAAGTTGGATAACCCTCCTATACTCCTTGTCACACAATGACCTTCTACACCCTCTCCCTTTGTAGTGTTTCGTAAATGCAATTTAACTGATTATTACTTCTCATACAGTATTTTGAATGATTTTTAACATATGACACTATAAATTGTCGGACAGGTGGTCACCATTTTCACAATGAATTGGGAAAAGAAAAAAGAAATTTAGTTTCAGTATCAACGATTTTTGCTACATCTGTCAAAATCAATTTCCAGTTGTTTCATTGAAAATACAAAGCCGGGTTGTCGACAACTACAGATAATATTTGCAAACTGACACACTGGTTTTATCAAAAATTACTCCGTGTGGTGATCGGTTTTCAATACGCCGTCAGCATGTTTGAGCGCAGATGAAAATGGATGGAATTTTTTGTCGACAGTTGAATCACGATTATACCAAATTGCAACTTTAGCTGTGCAAAGCTGTGTCGTTAGGTTTTAGAACCTTGAGACTATAATAGAAGCTTGAGCAAAGCGGAGTGAATGAGAAAAGTCAGAGGAAAAGGGTGTGGTAGACTCGTTTCAGAACCAGTTCATGAATGAATATGAAAAGTATGTGGTAATCCGAACTGCTGTGGGGCTGTACTGATCATTATATATGAGACATAAATTTTAAAAGTTTGAATTTTTGCTCATGAAAATTTTTTATCTTCCATAGCTTACATAGTCGTAGTCCAACATTCCTTATATGGTTTCTGCCGTAAATGCACTAATAAGTTTTTTGCCTTTTCCTGATTTTTTGCGTTTGACTTTAAGTTTAGATTTGTGTATAGCAAAAAAATACGCCAGAAAATCTTAGACTGACACCCACACACCACTTTTTTGTGGGTCTGGGCATCGAATCTTAAGTCAAAGAGATTAAATTGGTAATGAAAAAGAGAACTCAGCATCGTTGTAAAATATCGCTGTTATAATACGATTCCTTTTGTAAGTAACTAAACTCTAGACAGTACTTTTTGAAAACATAATAACTGTATAACTATTATGGCTTCTCGCGATTATTCTTTAACTGTTATACATTGTTTGACTCAATTATATCGGTCAGTAGTTTGTTTATTAATTTGCATTAAGACAATTACGTGCATTTAGCTGTAAAAAAATAAAGGTTAAACTCGACCAAGGGTATCTGAGCTGTTTTAACCGCTACTTAGTAATATCGCATCAATACATATGAGTTTCTGTCCAAACAAATGTAAAATTAATTATCAGTGCCATATTAGTCGCCACCATTGACGCAACTTTGAAAGCTCTTTTTCGTCTTCTTGGGCCGTTGATTTTCTTTACTTAATCTGATGACTTTTTAAATATAAATCAATTTTTCTTAATAATCGCAACAATAAGAAAAGATTTTACCATTGTTAATAACATACTTTATTTGATCCCGCAATACTGTTACTACCAGTACTTGACCTAACTTAACCTTTTCTATATTTACTTCCTATGTAAATCATTTTTGCTGTGGCATCAGATCAAAAATGACTGGCTCCATATGTCTATGAACTCTTCAAGAGAGAAATAAGAATTGATAAGAAAAAGGAATTTGTTTCACCTCGTCTCGAGCTAATAGGCAACAGGTCTCCGTCTGATTTGGACCTGACGAGACGACAAACGATGGTTATCTCAGCATATACGCTTTATTTAGTAACAGGATGATGTTTTTAACACATGCATTTTTAAATTAGCAACCAAAATTGGTTTGCTAAGGCTGTGGTGATGCAAAGTACGAATTTTTAGAGTTTCATTATTAACATGTACGTCATATAAACGACAGGTAATTAAAAATGAAAACTCATTATTTTTATTCTCTAATGTGCGTTTTGAACAAGACATCAAAAACAGGTTGTTGCTCAACAAGTTCTACGACTTCAACAGACCCCAACCATCGAGTCAAGGTTCACGTAAAACAGCTATTTGTCAAATGCTGAACTTATTTACCCGAAACACTTTAAAATTAACATCCACATATCGAACATTTACTAACTAATCAACCACTTTCACCTATTCATCCTTCTATTATAAGAATAGTCAAACATTGCAGTCACTCTCAAATAAGAGTAACACCTGAAGGTTTAGCTGGTTTCAGTTTCCATCCTGCTACTTGAAACGGTAAGTTGTTATGAATACACCTACTCCAGGTTTAATCCAGACCATAATAATGCACATAAGAGCACTTGCATAACATTGGTTTAGGTATTGTAATTATCGTATAACAGCAAATGGAAGGATAAATATTCCACCATTATAATATAAGTGCAGATGGAATAAGCAAGATATATACGATGACCACTGATGCGAACTGCTAGTTCATGAACGTACTTGTCCGTGTAATCATGGCAAAAAATAAAATCATGACAAATTTTGTATTTTTTTATGCATACATTTCTAATTATTTTATTAATAAATATATCGTTAGTTATATGGTTCCCCTTAAAGTAAATTTTATTTTTAAGATTACTAAAATATCTATTTCTATCAGCACTTAAATAAATCGTTAATGAGATACTAGTGGTGCTAGGATTATTAGATTCTTCATCTTCTATCGAAATGTCCAGAAACATAGATGGATAAAAATGACTTCTTTGTCTTGGTAGAATATACTTTCTTCAGTTTGCGAAACCATCAAGATTTGGTATCGTCTCAGCTGGGTTGTGATATAAATATAGAATTATGGTAAATGAACACATTTAATAATGTTAAAACAATTAATGATATACTACCTAATTTCGACATTTTAATATACAATATTGATTCCTAAATTTAAAAATACCCACTTAAACTGCTATATTTTAAATTCATAAAATTTTAATTTATAAGGAAGGTGGTATTTATTTTAAAAATTCAATTGTTCACTTATGTAAAATAAGGGCTAAGTTCTTATTCAAAATCTCGGCCTTTTAAAGTAATGAGATCTAAAATTGACCACGATCTGTCCCCATTTTTTCCACTCTTTTTGACTGGCAAGTTTTTACTGATCTGTCTCCAGGCTAACATCAGCCTGTTCCAAAATACAGACCAATCAGTTAAAAATTTGGTTAATTCAAAAATAAATAAAATTGTGAACGGATTCACACTGATCTCAGCACTTTAAAAGGCCGAGATTTTGACACTTGGCCCCTAGCAAACTTTTGTTTAGTGAATAGAATTTTACCTGCATTTTAAATTGTAATGCCATTAAAATCTCAAAAACTGGTTTATTCAAACCTCCAAGTTGAGAATAGCGTGATGGATATGTTATGATACAGGCGTGATGATTCATTGATGCGAACTGCTGCTGGAGTCTCCAAAATTACCTTTCGTCCCATAACCACACAAAACAAAAACCAGACAATGGTGTTTTTATATGCATACATTTCCAATTATTTTATTAAATAAATAGTAAAGGTGGTTCCCTTGTAAAATTTTATTTTTAAGATTAATAAAATATCTATTTTACCTAAATAATTTTTAAATAAATCATACAAAACGTGGATACTTATAGAGTAGTTAGGATTGTTATTCTGCATTTGCCATGTGTTTTTCATCTGTCCATTAGGGGCAATGATAATAAAACCCGTGATTTGAAAAATCAACATGGGGGTAAACTAAAGCCCTTATTAAAAATCGTCATACGTATAATTTAAGGATAGGATGTATACTGCGTATTAATTAGTTTGGCGCTGGCTACTAATATGCCAAGAAAAACAGATTTGTTGAGATTCATGATTTTCATCGCACTGCATAAACATTACAGTTGCTATAAAGTCTATAGAGAAGTTTTATATATAACTCTTATAAAATCTATACTTTTATAATACTATACTATTATGACAAAAATGAGTGATTTACGTTTTAAGCCATATATTGTTTCGTTCATACAACTTATAATCAACCATGACTGACCTGCATCATTGATCATTATAACTTTACTTCCACTGCAGCAATATCAAACACACATATAAGCCCTAAGCAAACCTGGGAAATATATTTACTTAAATGGAAAAATAGTTTATCACCCAAATCATATTCCACAAGGTATGTACTCCCATTGTAAATAACTTTTATAATAAAGCCTTTCATAATCAACAAAAGTTACCTTGTATATGAACTGAATTACGGCCAAATCGTCCGAATCATATAAAGACGGGGCATTTTATGGTCATCATAATGGTAAAGGATGAATAGATTATTATTAGGGAAGCTTACCATTCAATCACTCAAAACAGGTAAGTTGCTTATGACGTACTCCATTTTAGAGCTCTTTTAGAAATCAACATAAAAACCAATCCTTAACAATGATATCCCAAAGCAAACAACCTCACTGACAATATATAGAGCAATACTTAGCTTCGGCACAAGAAACTACAGTACTATAAAAATAGGCTTAAAAATGATGCCTGATTTAGTATTGGTAAAAATGTATAATTATTGATTTTTACGTGGATAATAAAAATAGTTGACTTTATTTAAATTGAAAAGGTCTTACAAAAGATTGATATTAAAAAAAATAATAGTAATTCAACGTGACTATTCGATATCAAATACCATAAATATACCACAAGATATTTTGATCCGTAGATGTTATGTAAACTTGCTAGTCATTCAGTGTGAGCAGTTGCAGGTCTGTAGGGTTCTAAACAACTACACTAAATAGATGAAACCCTCTCCTTCCCTCACCACCTTCAAGCGTAAGAAACTGAAGAGGACGAAAACCCGTCCACGAAGAAAACAGGAAGACTTGAAGAAGAAAATGTTGAAGAAGAACGAGACGACGCGAAAAGTAAGCTATGTAAATTGTGTTTTAAAAGTGCTATTGAACTTTGAGTTTGCGTGGTTGTATATTAAGATAGATTTGGCTCAGCTAAAGATAATATTTAATATTTTTCGGATATTTTGCAAGGAAAATAGACGCGATTTGAGGTAGGGGAAGGAATGGTCTGAAAACCTCACCACGCACCAGGAAGGAGGAGGGGTTTTAAAAATTGGTAAAAGCATTACGACTTAAAAAAGATATGCAGTTTTTTATTCCTTAGCCAAGAAAGTTGGAGAAATACTAAGTTTACTTAAACTTAAAAATTAATGGCTTTTTTCATTCCGACAGAAATGCAGTTAATTTTCTTCTCAAAATTAAATGCATTGATATATATTTTTATAAAAATATTAAAGAAGTTTTAAATAGTATATTTTGACATCTCAAAAACTACAAACCTACAAAAATTTTATATAACTTTATTTAAGTATGTGTCCTTAATTTAGGTTATATAATACTTTATTGTTATAATAAACGAATTCCGGGCATACCTGAAAACTCAAAATTTTATTTATTGATTATAATTCGTAAAGTATTGCATTTGAGTTGAAAAGATTATATAACCCAAATTAAAGGTAAAAATACATAATTAATGTTAATTTTTTTAGCTTTTATATTGACGTATAAAATTTTCTTTAAATTTTAAATTCTGTTGTTAGGAACAAGATCCAGATATTTGCTTTTTCTGCTTGTTGGGGCACCATTTACATGCCTCTATGAAAAATCTAATGAATCATTACACTTTGGGAAATAATATTTCATGAATTTAAAAGCACATCCTAGCGGCGAATATGGGGAACTAACAAACCTCAAATAATACAGTATTTAGAGCCCAAAAATGTTCTTCAGAATGAATAACTCTCTTATATATTAATTCCACCTGTATTTAGTCATTCTTTGAAGATACATAGAGTGCTTTTACGGAAAACTTAAATACCCAATTCGCCACTATATTTTTAGGGATGATACAGCAAAAATTGTCAAGGTTCAATCCCTCGACTTAAAAAAATCCGGGTATTTTGTTAGGTTGATATTGCAATTCAGAGAAACATCATTTTTTAGATTCAAGATTGCAGTTACGCCCCTAGCGACCATTTCAGAAAGGGGGTTTTTCCCCAGCTATTTCTTTTGAATTTTCCCCCAAAAAAATATTTTTCCCAAACCCAAAAAACATTTTCTGAGATCCCCCCCGGGTTTTTTTATTTGACCCCGGAAAATTTTTAAAAAGGGGTGTGTTGAAAAATTTAAAATTTTAAAAAACCCCCCATTTTTTTTTTTTAATTTTTTTTTTTTTTTTTTTGATACTGCCTGTTTTTTTTAAAAAATTTTTTGGGAGCCATTGAAAAAAAACTTTTAAAAAAAGATAATTTTTTTTTGTTATCCCCACAGAAAGACAAAATTTAAAAGGGCGGTGTAAAAAAAAATATTATCCCCCAAGGGGGAAAAAAAAATTTTAAGATTTTTTTCCCTTAAATTTTATTTAAAACAACCCTTTTATAAAAAGGGGTTTAAACCACCCTAAAAAAAAAAGGATGTTTATGATTAATTGTAACAGGTTGAAAGGTTTAAAAGTTTTAGAGGGATTACCTGAATATGACTTTTTTGGGGGTTGGGGGGAGGAAAAGGGGAAAAAAATTTTAAAAATGATTTTCGGGGTTTAAAAAACTAAAATTTTGGGCCCGGGAAAATTTTATTTTCCATTTTTTACAAAAAAAGCAAAAAAACCAAAAAAAATTTTTTTAAATATTAGTAATTATTGCCAAAAATTTTTTTATAAAATTTTATCGTTTTGAGCCTTAAAAAAAATTTTTTTTTAAAAACAATTGGAGCCGGAGGCCCTTTAAGTTAAGAATTTCAACCAAAAAATTTTGGAAAGCTTTTAAAAAATAATTTTGAAAAAAAAAAGCTCTAGACCCGTGGGAACCGTTACTTTTTTTTTTTAAAGTAAATTTTAAATTTTTTTTAATTTAAAAAATTTTAAATTTTAGAAAAAAAAAAAAATTAAAAATTGTTATATTTGTTTTTTATTGCAAAAGATGTGCTGAAGTGACTTTATACTTTTTTGGGGCCGGGGGGGGGTGGGGGGTAAAAAAACCCCTCCAAAATAGAAAAAAAAATATTTTTTTTAAATTTTAAAAAAGATTTTGGGGGTTTCCCTTTTTTAAAAATCAGTTATTTTATTATTTAAATCAAATTACTTAAAATTTGTATTTTAAAAAACCAAAAAAAAAAAATAAAAAAACCAGGGGCATACCTAAAAAAACCTAAAACCGAAAACTAGACGAAAAAAAAAAAAATTAAAATTTAAAAGGCCCCTTTTTAAAAAAATATAGTTTAGGCCTATAAAATTTTTTGTATCGTTAATAGTTTTTTAAAATATTGACGCTTTACACTTAAAAAAAACACTAAATCTTTAAATTTTCCTTTTATTATTTACCGTTTGACCGCCAAATTTTTACTTTTTTATTTGGCAGCAAAAAAAACTTTAGGGAAAAACCTATACCCCACCCAACACGCACCATTTTTTTTTGGGCCCGTGTAATCAATTTACCTTAATTTTATTTATATTTAAATTTTTTTTCTGAAACCTATTAGACATAATTATTTATTAATAAATTGGAACTAAAATTTCAGTTTCAGTTTTAGATATATTAAATTTATTTTTGCCAAAAAATTTAATTGAGGAAATTATGAATACCAATCTGGCTTTTCGATTTCCAAAGGGGGTTTAATATTACCATTAAAAAAGAGCTGAGACGATGGACTTAAAATTTTGGAAAAAAACATAATTTTTTAAAAACCCCTGCTCATTATTTAAACTTTGGCCAAACCCCTATTAAAAAAAAGTTTTATCCGATAAAAATTCCAAAAAATATGGCTATTTTGTTCCGGGCCCCCCGATTTAAACCCCGATTTAGGGACTTTGGGATGTCATCCAGAGCCATCCCCACCACTACCTCCCCGGTTTGACAAAGTATCAGTCACTTTTAAAAACATCCCTTTTGCAATAAAAAAATATAACAAATTTTTTATGTTAAAATTAAGTTTAAGTATTATACTATTAAACCCTTTTAAATTATTTTAAAAACTTTTAAAAAAATTTTTTACTTCTTAAATTTAAAAATTTTGAGACCTTTTTTAAAATTTATTTTTAAGCCAGTTTTATATTTCTTGGTTTTAAAAATTTTAATTATGCAGGGACGCCCGGTTTTAATTGTTTTTAACATAAAAGTACCTTTTTCCAGGGCTAAAAACCGAAGGACTGAATATTAATTTTTTTTTTGGGTTGATCTAAATTAAAAATAAAAGTCTCAAAAAAAAGTAAAAGACAGTTTGTAATACCTAAAATATTTATAAAAAAAAAAATGTATATCCTACCAGATTAGAGCTTTTAAAATCAGAAAAAACTCAGTTATCTTAGCAACAAATTACCCGGGATCATGTTTAAAAACCCCTTATTTAATTAAGAAAAAAAAAACCGATTTTTTGCAATGACAGAAATGATTAAAAATATTTTGGCAATAACTAAATATTTAAAAAAAAAGGCTTTTTTTAAACGTTTTTTTTGATTTTTTCAAAACAAAGGAACCAAATAAATTTTAACCGGGCTCAAATTATGGGTTTTTTTTAAACCCCAAAAAAAAAATTTAATGTAATCCTTTAAAAAATGACGCTTGCAAAAGCAAAAAACACGTTTTAGCACTTTTAACCCTCCCCCCCCCACCCAAGCACATTTTTTTTGGGGTTTAAAACTATATAGTCATATTTAGTAATCCCCCTCTACAACTTTTTTAAAAATTTTAACCCTGTTACAAATTAACGTCATAAACATCCCTTATTTATACCTACAGACTGGGTTATAAACCTTGTGTCATATAAAAAGAGCCCTTTCTAACCCCTTTTCAACCTGTTACAAATTCCCGTCATGAAAGTTACCTACAGACGGGGGCTATTAGGAACAGGGAATAAAAAAGGTCCAAGAAAAGGGCGGCACGCTACATCCTTTTTTTTAAAAGGATTTTTTTCCCCCGGATTTTATAAAAATTACAATGGACTTAGCACTAAAGGTTTATATTTTTCAGATGTGGGGGACAAAAATGAATTTGAAGAAGAGGATTTTAGATCCCCTATTCAAAAAAAGTTCCCATTTGAGGAGGATGTTTTCCCAGAGAAGAAGAAAATTATCTTTTCGACCTTCGAGATCGCGTAAAAATTAACGGGAAACAGAACCATATTGAACCAGAAGAGAAGATAAAAATGATCAAGAACGCAAAAAAAGTAACATTTTAAACAAAATACAAAATATCACAATCCAAATCGACCCAGAAAGAATAGAATCCCTCTTAAGTATGAACCAAGTGATATTTTTGGTTATCGAGAAAAGTACAGTAGTAATATGAAATATCAAAGTCCCACTTTTAAAAAAAAAATGGAAAAAAATTAACCCTAAGGGGCTTTTTAAAAAAGGTAAAATATGTGAAAAAACCGGGGGGAAAAACCAAAAGGATTGAGACGATTGAAGGGTAAATTTTCAGAAAATTTTCCCTGTAACTCATAAACATAAGGTATATAAGGAAAGATGGTTTGTGCTAAGGATATAGAAGACCCAAAAAAAAAAGCAAGAAGTGTTAAAACGTATAGTACCTATTATTAATTAATTTTATTTTATGTGTCCATAGACTTTTAAAAAAGTGTTTTTAATAAGTAATTATGTACATAAAAAGGGGGAAAAAGATGGCATTTTTTTTTATATAACATTTTTTTTATGTTGTTAAAAAATACTACCGTTTGATTATTTTTTTTTTAAATGTACTTCAGTATTAAATCAGTAAAGTGGTAAAAGAAGTGTAGAATATAAGGTTTTTTTTTTTTATTGTTTTGTAATAATATTTTTATACTTCTTTTTTTAAAAAATTTATTTTAAAAAAAATTTTTCTGTTTTTTTATTTTACATGTAAAAAAATTTAATTTTTTATTAAAAAAAAATGTACCTTGAATTTAAAAAAGGTTTTTCTTTCTTTCTTTTTTTTATATTTAAATTTGTTAAATTCATTAGAAAGTCTGTTTTTTTAATGAGAACCATTTGGTTCAGTAAAATTTGCTTTAGAAAATGTTAAAAAAAAAATACCACAAAATAACTAAAACTAAACCTTTTTTCCAATTTTTAGACCTATGTTTTATTTTCCCCCGGTTGTTTTAGAGATGACAAAAATTAAAACATTAAAATAAAACCGAAAAAATAAAATTTTACATAACAGATAGCCGGATTCTGTCACAAAAATTTTCATGCCAAATCTCTAAGCCTGATTTGAAAATTAAAAAAAATAATTTGGGGTTAAGGCACCAAAATCTTGTCCAGTTTAAAGCCTTTCCAAAAAAAATTCCATTTATTATTTACCCGCCAAGTTCTGCAGATTAAAGAGTAATTAAATGTGGGTGGGCGTTTTAAGAATAACGTTGACTGGCATAGCCATGGTTTTTTTTAAAAAGCTCGGTTTTTTTTAAAAGCCAGAAAGAAATTCCTCCCCATCCAATTGTTTTGTTGTATGTATAAAAACCCTTTAGAATTTTTTCCTCTGGGAAGAATGGCTTGCCCTTAAAAAGCACTTAACTTCCTTTTTTTCCCCAAAACCAAAGAAGGGGCTTTTCGCCTTATTAATGATCTCACAACAACGGGGGAAGGGGATTTCTTGTCTTCCGCCCGGGAGGGCTGGGGGGATCTATCACTTTTTAAATTGTAGGTTCACTGTCTCTGCTTTGGGGTTTTAGCCATTTAAAATACCCCCTTTGGTAGTTTCCAAAGCACCAGTGGTCAAGCCCTTTGCATTCCCTTTTTTAGCCCAAAACCGGGGGCCCCTTGAACTTCTACTTTGTTCTTTTTTTGATCCCTAGAGTTCTAGCCTAAAAACCCTTTCCCTTTTGGGTCTAAAAAATTTTTTTTCCTTATCAAATCTTCAGTTATTTAAGTCCGGTGAAATTTTCTTATTTACACTTAAGACACCTCCAAGGCCGTTAGATTAGGCTTAAACCCTTTCGTGTACTGCCAAATAAATAAAATTTATTTTAAAAAAAATTTTAAAACTTATCACAAAACCCTTTTTTAAAAAACATTGCAAAAAAAACCCGCATTGTGTCACCCCAAACCCCCAAATTTTTTTAAAAATAATGCAATTTAAATTAACAAAATTTGGACGTTGAAAAAAAACAAAAAAAAAAACACATAAAGATAGTTTATTATTTTTTTCAACGGGTGGACATAGTAAAATACCCATTGGGGACGTCATGTTTCCAAACACAGGTTTTTAAAAGGATTTCTGTTCATTGGGAAAAAAAACAAATTGCACTGCAATATGAAAATTTTTTTTTCAGCTTTTTCACCTAATAAGTAAAAAAAATGCATTTATCTAGATTTCGCCAGACTACATTTTTCGTGTCTTGGGAATACATGTCTAATTGTTTAAAAAAAACCCCCAAATTTTTTAAAACACATTTACGGGTTTTTTTTAGATGATACCGGGAAAGTACGAATACAACCAGATCAAAACAATATTTTTAAAAAATAATTTTGGGGAAAAAAGGTTTTCCCTTTTTTTAAAGGCTTAAGAGACAATATTGTGCCCTTTTAAACAATAAATGGAAAGGAATTCTGCTAATAATTTATTATGTTAATATTTTATTTTAAATACCAACAAAAACACACACCAAGTTGTTATCCAAAAATTCCGTCCTCTTAATGTACTGAGATAAAAAAATTAGAAAAAACTGTCCAAAATTTTATTCTAAATAGTTTTTATTTAACACCCCCCTTTTCTCTAGGATACATAACTAAGTATCTCCCTTTATAATCCCTTTAAATTTTAAATTTTAATTTTTTAATATTTAACTTGTGGTTTTTTTTAAAAGGCAAAATATTTGTGTGCGAAGTCATTTTGATAGATAGCCATTCTTAACATGTACCCTATTTTGTGTTGTTACCTTTTAAGAGATCAACCTATGAACCTTGAATCACCATGTAAGCCCGGATTTCATAAACTCACTTGGGAAAAAATTTTTTTACGATTAAAAAATTTATAAAATTTGGCATGCCTGAAACCCCCCAAAAAAAATTTATTCATTAAACCATTATTATTTTTTATATTTATGGTTGGTTTTTTTTTAAAGGACAATTTAACCCTACCCAAAAAAGTTATAGGAAAAAATCCTAATCAAATACGAAAAAAGGGGTACTCTATGATGTAACGTAAAATAAATGCTTTAACAATTTCCCGAAACTAATCCATTATGCAATATTATACAGGGGGGCCCCCTTAGTGCGAAGAAGCCCCAAAATATCTTTTTGTTAATGAAATACGAGAAAATGTTTCATACAAAGGTTATAGGATCCGAGGGTACACATTCTAAAAATATTTGATTGTATAAAAAGGAAAAAAAAAGGCAGCAAAAAAGTACTATTTTTTTAAAAACGGGACCCAATTTTTTATTCAGAATTGAATTTTTGCGGTGTTGCCATGCTATTTACAAATTACAAAAAAAAATTTTAAAAAAAAAAGCCTAAAAAAAAAAACCGCCAAAAAAAAACTGTTTTTTAAAAAATTTTAATACTTTGTCATGTTTTCTCAACATCCGGATGACGAATAGTTTTGTAAAAGAAAACTGGCTTTAGGCACAGGCTTTTTTTTACGGGGGAATATTGCAGTTTTTAAAGTAACATAACTTTTTTTTTTTTTAAAAGGAACACCCTATATTTTAATACGCCATGTTGTTAAGTATTTTATGATTTATAAATTCTTAATTAAAAGTTATGTTCCAAAATGGGCCTTTTTGCCACAAATTTCGAATTTAATGCAAAATGCAAAAAAATCGTTGTTTTCTGTTTTTTTTTTTTTATGATAGGCCCTGAATTTAACAAAAAACGGCTATTTTTTTTTCGTCAAAAGTTTTTTTATTACTTTATTTTTTTTAATCTGTCATTTTTGCAGTAGTTAAACTGATTCAAAAAAAAAAATGAATTTTTCAAAGAAGAATTGTTGATAGGTATAAGAAAGATTTGAAAAATATTCACAACAATATAAAAATTTTAAAAAAAAATATTTTAAACTTTAGTATTTTTATTTTATTTCAACAACAAAGTACATAATATAAGTAACATAAACGAACATAAAAAAAAAACAATAACGAAATAAAATAACTTTAAAAAAAAGACTATAAAAAACATAACGTCAAAAAAACTATAATAAATGTTCGATAGGGCCCCCCGTTATTTTTCCAAACAAGTCTCAATGCGTTCTTTAAAAAATCGATTAACTTCGTTAAGATTTTTGTTGCTGATATTTCTAAAAACTTCCCTTATACGTTGCTTCATATCTTTCTTAGTGGTTGGAAGATTCTTTTAGACGTGATCTTTGACATAACCCCATAAAAAAATCCATTTTTTAATATCGGCGAACGAGGGGGGGCCCCCCCAAATGGCCCCCTCTTTTTTCCGTCTATTAGGGGAAAGCATTGTTCAGATGTTCGTGAATTGTTGCTGTATGATGGACTGGAGCCCCTCGTGTAAATACCAAATCCCCCCCTTTAACGTATTTTTAAGGGGTTGGTCAGGCGTGGCAAGTCATTTTGAAAAAATTTTTGAAATAAACTTGACCGGTAACTCGTTCCTAAAAAAAATAAGGACCTTTTAAAAATTTTCCCAAATTTTGCCCCCCCAAACCCCTTTAAAACCCCCTTGTTTGACTGCGAGTTCTTATAAAATGTGGATTTGTTGTTGAGTAGTAGTAAAAAATTATGACGATTTACATTTCCATTTTTTAAAAAAATGGATTCATCGGCGAATAACACATAATCAAAAAATGTGTATCTTGTTGAATTTGTTGTTGGGCCCCCCACAGAAAAGTATCGGCACCATAATCCTGGTCTTTTTAAATTCTGCATAAGCGGGGTGTGGTACGGATGCATTTTTTTATCATTTAGAATTTTCTGGGGGTATGCGGTTTTCTGTAACTTTAAAAAAAAAGTCAAAAATTTTCCCCCCCGAGTTGCAGTTTTAGTTCTATCGGTTTTTTTCGTAACCCCCTTTTTTTCCCTCCGAACAAAACGATCTAACATTTTTTAAATGCTTCTTTTCTTGGCTGCCTTTTTTTTCAGGAAAAGCTTCATGGTAAAGTCTGGTAGCTAATAAAAAATTTTTGTCACTTGCGCCCAATAAAAAAAACCCTATCAACAAGAAAAATTCATTTTTTTTTAGAATCAGTTTAACTACTGCAAAAATGACATGAATGAATGGGCCCCCCCGTATATCAGGGATGGGGTCGCTGAACCAGGGGGGTTTTTTTAAAAGGGTGTACTGTGTTAAGGGTAAAAAAATTTTTACATATTCACGTTATCATTATAAGTATCTATTATCCAATTTTTAGATTTGTTTTGTTCAAAAAAAAAAATTGACTATCGCTTGATTAAAAATGGGGAAAAAAATCAATTTTTTAATAAAAAAAATTTAAACCCTTTTGTGTAAAAATGTTTTATTTTTCAAGACAGTTTCAAAAAAAAATTTGGGGACAAAAACAAAAGAAAAATTTTCCCCCAAAAAAAATTTTCCCTTTTTTTCACAATAAATAACAATAAATTTAAATAACATGTTTTTATTTATTTTTCAAAAAAAAAAAGAAATTTTAAATTTAAAAAAGTCTTATTGTACAACTAAAAGTGAAATTACAAACTCTAATCGACATTGTTTTTTCTTTGCATATATGCATTAATAACTTCATTAATGCCTATTTTCATGTTTTTCCGAATGTGAAGTAACTCTAATCCTGTGAGCCTTTTCTGGGTTATTTTTGTTTTTAACCAGGTTGTAAGCCGTTTCAGTGAGAAAATGTTCTTCCCGGAGAAGCATTATTACCTTGTAAAGTAACTAAAATTCTAAAAAATAAAAAAGAAGTGGATTCGTGGACATGCTGCTGGATTACATTAAATAATGGTTCATTAGCACCCACATACATTAAAGTAAATTAATTTCTTCTTGTCACTTGAAACAACAACGTTCGAGTTCTACTGTTAACTCTTGTACCACAAGTTCACTTATTGAATTGTTTAAAAAAAAAGAATATTTTTCAACCAATCCTTTTATTTAATTTTTTAAAAAAATTAGGTATTTTATGGAAATAAAAAAAAAAATGTAAAATAATGTCTTCCCCGGGGAAAAAAACTTTTTTAAAGGGGGTTTGGGAACTTTTTTATCAATTTTTTTTCTGACTCTTAACTTAATCTTTTTTTTTTCATTTTCTTTTTTTAAAAAAATTTTTTTAGTAATAATTTTTGTTGTTTTTTTTTTTTTCGCTTTTCTATGTAGACCTTTTTTTTTTTTTGGGGGGGGGGTCCCTGCCCCCCCCCGGATCCGTCCTTTTTAAAACTGATACTAGATATTTTAAATTGCAAACAATAGATAATTTAAGCAAATAACAAAAAAAGAAATAGATTAATTACTTATCGGTAAAAAATTTTCATATGTTAATTTTGCATTGAGCTTAGATGGAATAATGAATTTTTTTAAAAAAAAAAATACATAAATTGACAGATTGATTTTACACATTGGGGGAAAAACGGTAGAAAAAAAATAAGATTTTACTTAAAAAATTTAGGTTACAATAGAAAAAAAGTAGTATAAAAAATGTAATTAATTTACTATTATAATATATCAAATTTTTTTAAAAATTATGTTATTATTTACATAGTCTAAAGTAAAATAATACATTCATGAAAGTATCGTCAGTTTAAAGGTAAAATATACTAATTGGTTTAGAAAATGAAAACACTTTTATACATAAGTTGCGATGAAGAAAAAAAACGTCTTTATTAAGATTAATATTTCACTACAGAGGTTTAGTAGTCATAAAGATAGTTAATTAGTTTAACTTTCTTTAAAAAAGATGGAACTTGGTGATTTTTATCTTGAAACTTATAATATACCATCGTTTTCTGTACATAAATAAAGTAATAAGATAACTAAAAGTTCAAGTACATAATATAATTTACAAAATCACAAATAAATTGAGGTGGGTCCAGACTGCGAAACTGGGTAAAATCGATATTATCCTGAAAGTATTTCCATAGTAACATAGGCAGGTCTGGAGCCACGGAAGATTGTAGCAAATGTAAAATACACCGTGGCGTTTTATTTACTAGTTCAAAGAAAAGAAGAGTTAAGTTTAAAGGTATAACTTAGATTGCTGCATATATAAAAAATATATATATATATATATATATATATATATATATATATATATATATATATATATATATAATTTTATATATATATATATATATATATATATATATATAACGGTAAGAGATACAAAGAAGTTTAAATTGGGGCAAAGTTGCATATTAAGAAGCTCAATAATACCCACTAAGCAAAAAATCATGCTAATTACGTTAAATTTATGTTTTCTTGTTTTTTTTGTTACGTTAATCATCTTGAAACAATAACAGCGTCTTGAACCTAATAGTTTCGTTATATTTCCTTCAACTTAAAAAATCCTAGTTACGTTAAAAATACAACGTTTTGGTTTCGAAACTTACACGGCTTCGTTACGTATTTTCCATTGGTTATGCCTAACACATATTCTGAAACATCCACGTTATATAATT
The DNA here is from genome assembly GCA_019359885.1 of Listronotus oregonensis. Taxonomy (NCBI): domain Eukaryota; kingdom Metazoa; phylum Arthropoda; class Insecta; order Coleoptera; family Curculionidae; genus Listronotus; species Listronotus oregonensis. Next base: position 286 of record JAHBCN010005788.1, on the reverse strand, counting down.
TACGTTCTAAAGAGGATTTTTTAAGGACTTTAATAAGCGGTTTTGTTATGTTGATTATAAACAAACTAGTGTTCTGTAATATTTCCATTAATCAATTAACATTAAAAGATCTTTTGGATTCATAATGTGTGGTTTATGGTAATAATACAAAATGTTTAATTAAGTATGGTTGTGAATCGTATTTTGTAAACTATTTATTGTACAGCTATAAAATAAAAAATCAGTATAAGGATGATGGCTTTGAAATTCATAAACGTATTAAGTTGGCGACTTTATCATTAGGGGG
>JAHBCN010005787.1:40000-52887 GCA_019359885.1 Listronotus oregonensis | reverse complement strand
GATGTAATTGATGAGCATTTTAAATCTCTTTTAATAATTGGTACAAGTTTACCCACAACACAAACTTTTCAGGGGAAAATCTCAATCTATTTAAAAATTTTGTTAGTTATTATATACTGAATTTAAAATTTTCTGCATATTATACATGTCTTTACTCATTACAATTCTGTGTTTCTTTATCCAACTTATCACAAAAACAATAACAATAAGCCTACAAGAATGTTATGAGTTAGCGGAGTTAGCCCATGACCATATCAATGTAGATGTCATATTAATAATTATTCAACATAAAATTAGAATACTTCAGTAAACTAAATTTAATTTGTATAAAAATTATTTGTTCTCTAAAAGGAGTTTTCAAGTATGCTAGCTCTCCGCGGGCCGGATTGCCTCGGGCCGTAGTTTGGAGACCCCTGCTCTAAATGAAATAAACTGATATTAGAACTGGACAAGACTTGTGACGTCACAAGCTGCTTTGGTCTGGCGTCAAATTTAAAGGGCAAGACGTGGACTTTAAATCGTGGATCAAAATATAATTTATGCAGAAGACCTATTATGCAAAAATTGCAAGAAGCTCTTAAATAATACTTTACCATTTAAAAAAAAGTAATAAAAAAATATCAAGATATTTGTGCAATTTCCTTATTATAGTAAAAATAAAAAAATAAACAAGTAAAATAAAAATTTTTGCTACCCCTGGAAATTTAAATAAATCCAGAAACTCCCGATTCTATTTAATAAATTAAATTAACATTTAACTTACCCCTAAAAATTGATATAAATCCAGAAACACCCGACTCGATTACAATCTCAAAATAACCGCGCTACAATTATTTCGATAGATCAACCCGAAGTATCCGAACTCAACTAAACAATAACAAAATTCACTTTCTTTTCGCCGCATCCACCGAAAAAAATGAATTCAAGATAAAGATTACAGAAGCGCCCGAGTGGTACCTTCACTTTCTTTAGAGGAAGTGAAGTGGGTACTACGAACCGTGGTACTACGTTCTACCTGTGCATTGTACGTCGCATGCAGTGGCTTCGCTAATGGTGAATGAGCACGAGGTACTACAAACTATTCTTTCCACTTTGTGGTTTACGATGAATCGAGTACCCACTGGTTCTTTAGGTTTCGATAGAACTGCGGTTTTATCTGGGTTATTTAGATCCCTTTGACTGTAAGGTGTATCTCAAAAAAACACTTATGAAAAATCTAGGCCTCCTCAAGTACTAAGATCTAAAATTAGACAAAGTTCTGTCCACAATTTTGATCTATTCTTTTTTGACTTTGCAATTTTTTTTTAAATATAAACAGTTTTTTTTTCATTAATACAGAGAGATCAACAAAAGCTTGCCAAGTCAAAAAAGAGTGGAACGAAATTGTGGACAGGTAGTGCTCTAATTTTAGATCTCAGATCATCACAATTTTTAAATAGGAACTTGGCTCTTGTTTTATATAAGTGTTTTTGGTAAAATATTTTTTCTTTATTGTAAATAAAGAAAAAAATTAGAGGAGGGAGGGGAATTTTGTGCCTGTTTTCTCAGTATACCTTGCTCTGTAGGTAGTCCAGGCAATGAAGCTCAAAAATGGGAAATCTTCGCAATTTTTTCAACTTGCATCGATTGCCATAAAAGTTTAGAATTAGGCTTATCTTACCCTCTACTTCAAATTCTATATTATGCCGATGCGTGCTGTTTGTTTTTTTAGGGTGAAAACTACCCCTAATTGTCAAAACTTATAAAATAACATTTTAAACCTTAAGATGGGTAAAATTTGGTTTGGATTAGTTGAATAATAATTATTTTATGCTTTAGAATACAATTTCAGAATATTTCAACTTTTAAAAATCAACTCTTGTTAGAGCTTAAAAAAAAAATATTTTCCCTAAAAATATGATAAATAATCAAAGTGATTTAATTTTAGAATGCTGTTGCTTAAAATATGAACTAATTTCATTTTTCAACTTTTCAGCCCTCATAAATCAACTCCTATTATAACTTTATTAAAAAAAGATTTACCTCAAAAAAATTGATAATTTGACAGAGTTATTGATTAAAAATGGTACTGCTTGAAATATTACCAATTTCATTCTTTTAAATTTTTTTAAATCCGTGAAAACCACCCCTTACAGCAATTCTTATAAACTAATATAATAGATATAAATAGGAAAAAAATAGAATTACATACAAAAATTAAATTACACAAAAATACACTGCATATTTACATACATTGACAAAAATAAAACTTATACAAATACAGATAAAAATAAGTTTTTTGAATGTATTTATTTTTATAATAATCTTCTTCCACTACTGGTGCACTATTATTTATTACAATCCTCACCAGACAAGGAAGTTTAAAGGTGTATGGAAGCCCAATGCTATGGCCCATTCGATCAAAAAATGTCCAGCCCAGTATGAAAATAACTGTCAGAGTTGGCCCCGCCGATTCTGCGCAATAACAAAATTCCACGAAATAATTTAATGTGTTCCCTACTTACACACTGATAAATCAGTGTGTAGTTAGGCAACACATTATACTTTTATGAAAGCCGTAATTGTCTTAGGTTGTCTAAGGTTTTTGGCGCAAGGGCGCGCGCGGCGCGTATGAAACTATATCCGCGCTGTATCGTCAAGCGTCGTCGACTCATCATTCGTCATTTTCGTTGTGGTTTGTGCCCTTTGCGCCGATTGTTTTGCTTTGTGTGAGTACCTATATTTTGTGGTTGCAGAAGTTTTTTGGATTGATAAAAACCTTCTTATTTTAGTGATTAGTGTTTATTAAATTGTGACTATAAATTTGTGTTTATTGTTTGTTACTTATAATATCGTAACAAAATGATTAGAGGTTGTATGGTTTTGTCTTGCAAATCCAAGGGTAACATACCCGGCATTTTTTACTTTAGGTAAGTATTTCTTATATTTAAATTAGGTGCTTCTTATGAGACGTAACGTTAGGTAACCGAAAAATAATAATATATCAATTATGAATAATAAAATAATGAAAATTTCATAGGAAATAGCAGTGAAAAAAGTAAGGCAATCTTAACTATCTTTTAGATGATTTTCACAATGTTTGTGTATTTCTGTGGATTATTAAAAAGAAATAAGGTTTACATTTAGGTACTTTTATTTCATTTAATAATTTAGTACATTCTTTTAAAGGATTAAAATTATTAATTACTGGACAGACCAGGCAAATTTTAATATATACAGGTCCCTCTAATTAAATGAAAGAAAGTACAATTTTATGCTAAAGTTCCTTTTTGCTTTTTCTGTATTTGTTTAAAAAGAAATTAGATTTTTGGTTTCTTAAACTTACATTATCAACTTTTTAAGCTCGTCATACTGTAGACACGTAATATTTAACGGATACTCTTACAATGGATACCTAGGTACCAAAGGTTACTAAACATTTTTAACCACTGTTATTCTGTCTCATAAATGTTTGTTATTATTGAAAAGTATATGCCTAAAAAGCAGTTATAAAAATTTTCACTTTTTAATGTACAACCAGAATCTTAGGATTAGTTAAACCATTTACCTCTTGCCTTCTTTTATCACAAAATTGGTGATAAGTACATGAAACTATCATACGATGTTTGAAATTTATTTTAAAAAATCTAGTTTTTATTTATTTACAAAGATTTTTGGTAAAAATACAAAACTCACAAAAATATCGACCATTTAAATAGAAGGCTTCTTTCCATATTATATCAGATGATATAAAATCCAATATTACACAATAATTTTAAATATTCTATGGTGGTAAATAACCAACAATTTTGTGCAAAAAATTTAAAAAAATAGTGAATGCTTGAATTTGACATTTGATGATGTCAACTTTATAGATAGTAACAAAGAATTATGGAAGTCCGGCTCTGACCTACTATTCATTGTGCAAACTCCGCGGGGCCAACCCCCCTATTCCCGCTGCCATGCACGCCTGGAAAATTTTGTTCTACAGTATTGGGCTTCCATACACCTTTAAACTTCCTTGTCACCAGACCACTCAGCTGAGAACAAGTCTAATTGCAATATAATCAGACTTTTCTGTAGCCACATAAAACGCCGCATTTTTGCATTGACTAAAAATCTGGTGAATTATGCGAGATTTTTGAAAATTTTTTAAATTGTTTTTCTAAACAAAGCTCCTTTATTTTTAATGATAGAAAGTTTTTATAAAACGATTTTGTAGGGTTTTGCAACAGCTACAAGGCTATGTGGATTAAATCCCTTTAAATCTCTTACAATTAGTTTTGAAATGGGGTGAGTTAAAAGGGCTCGAAAAGATGGCGCTCGCTCGTAAATAGAGGCTTTAAATGGCCATATCTCGCCAAATATTTATTGTACAAAAAATCTAAGCAAAGAAAAATCTTTGTAATCAAAAAAGCTACAATTCGGTACTGTAGAATTTATTTCGTATCTCCAGTATTTTTGGGAGTTATTTTGAAAAACAGGGCATTTTTTACTTGCGTAAAATTGTTTTTCACTTTATGTTCCAATTTTTCTAAAAACTACTTTCAATAACTCGAAAAATATTAGTTTTACGAAAAAAATGTCCAGAACATTATTGCTTTTTTCAACGATTTCTGTAGTTAAAATGTTACGAAAAATTGCCACCCCCAAGATGGGGTGGCAACCACTCCCAGGATAAAAGCGTTCCTCGGTATGATATAGAATTTAATCCTTGGGCTACCTTCTGTAAAAATTTTAGGTAAATTTATGTAGGACGAAAAAATTGCTGTACTAGGGAAGATCCCAAACTTTAGACTGAATGCGAAGTGCGAAAAATGCGAATTATAATGTCCTTTAAATCCCGCCTGATTTGGAGTTTGCTAGGTAAATGAAGTAATTTTATGTTTTACCTATCTATTATTGATCTATAATACCTTAGAAACGGAATATGTTATGATAGAAAAATTTGCTTCATGATAGCGGCATATAAATGCCCTATAATCCCAATGCGCTAATATGGAAATTTTATTGCTTATCCAATTTTATTTCTCTCACAATAAAGATCAAGTTTATACAAAAAATAATTTTTTCTTTTAACAATACTAAAAATTAAACTTTATTTCCAAAATAAAAATTACAATTTTGAAATGTCCCGGAAAATGTAGCTGATCCCACTATAGAATGGTCGGTGTTTTTTGTGATGGTAGCAGCGGTGGTAGCACTAACGCTATTTTGTATAGAAGAACAGCCATTAAAGAATTTTCAATAGTCGATACGGAATTAACCTCGGAATTAACTGAATTGGCAATCATTTTGGCTACTTTGTTTTTGGATGAAATACTTTCTTCTATATATCCTTCAGCTACTGAAGAGCTTTTCCATTTCCATGTTGTTTTAGCGTTTCAAACGAAGCACCTGCCTCAACAAGTAAAGTTGAAGATGTGCGACGCAAACAGTGGCCGGTGTAAGCTTCTGCATTATCCAGTTTTAAAAATTTTTCGATCAATGTTGGGACGCTTCCTATGGTATTTTTCCAATGGGTTGTACTGTACATCGACCCTTTCTATAGGTAAGAAAGAATCTTCGCTCCTTTATTCCAGCTGGTCTTAATGTTGTGTACTTTTTTATTAAATTTAAAGGCCTAAATCTTCTTCAATGAAAAGTAAAACTTTTTGAAGTTGAAGTTTTAGTTTCTGGTACCTTTATAACCAAGACTGTTCCTCTATCTTCAATGTCATCAATGGTCATTTGACCAACTCATCTCGTCTTAAACCTCCAAAACACCCATTACCAATATGACTTTGTGTACCAAGTAGATATCATCAGGAGCCTTCTTAATAAATTTTAATATTTGTTCTCCTTCCAAAACTTTAGACTTCTTCGGGACGTATCCTTTCGACTTAACTTTTAAAAAAGATATGAGACGATGGTATTGCGAAATGTCTATATTTTCATAGACCATCAACGTCTGTTAGGGTGGAATACTTGGTCCAGAGAGAGTTCGGACTGTATTTTTCCGACTAAAAATAATAAAGTTTGTTAAACATATGTATTAAAATAAAATCAATAACTTACCAGTTCCTGGAAATATGCCATTAAAACGTTTTCGGTTATTTGAAGAATTGCGTTCGCATCTTTCCAAATACCAAATATACCATACTCCCGATCATACTGTTGCCTTGATTTAACTGGCAAAAGATTTTCGGTCGCTTTTATGGCCTTTTCTCTTATATTTTGTGGAATTTCTTCCATTTTGAGCAAATCGTTAAATAAAAATGCCAACTGACTAACTGACAGAAACATCAAAGTCAAACTTAACACCAGTCATTATCTACTTACGTATACAGGTACAGGTGCAACTTATTTTTTATATTGCAAATAAATAATGTAATTAGTCATTGAAAAACTCTTTTTGGGTAAAACATAAAGCATTGTATGCACCAGGGCTTTACTGGACTATAATGCCCATCAGGTCGAACGCAGCCCTCGGGTATTCGACCTTCAGGGCATTATAGTCCCAGTAACGCCCTTGATACATAAATAGCTATTTTGTTTAGTGAATAAAATTCTGCCTAATTTTTTATTTAGACATATATGCCTTCAGAGACACAGGTTAAATCAGATTGCATCATTCTAAATACACGGCTTTCGGCCCTGTTTTAGAGTGTTTCGACTAAAAATGTGCAGTTTTTAGAATTTTTCCTTTACGTGTGTCCTAAAACCTACTTACATACCAAATTTCAAGTTTTTACTCCCCCGGGAAGTGCCCCATAATTTTGATAAGTCAATGAGTCAGTCAGTCAGTAGTAAAATGGGCGATTCTCAAAATCGAATATCTTAGAGATCACTTGACATAACATTTTTGATTTTTTTACAGGTAAATAGAATACTTATGTGAATTTACATACCAAATTTCATACCTTTTTGTGGAACTAAACCGAAGTTATGACAGGGGGAAGAGTAGGCTAAAACATTTCGTGTAAAATACACACATTCGTGCGGTAGGCCGAAACTTGGCCTGGTGCAGAACCGTGCGTCTAGATACCGTGGTTTTCCATATTCCATTTTAATTTGGAAATGACGTAAAAGAAGGTCTTTCTATTTGATTTTCAAATTAAAATGGCTAATATAGACCCTTTTACAATGAGAATTATTTTAATACTTAAAATTGTTGAAAACAGTTTTAAGATTAAAAATTTTTTTACTAAAATTTTGTCCTAAAATTCTGACTAGAGGCTGCTGCACTAGCCGAAGTTTTCCGGTGGACCCTTGTAAGGTTGCAAAGTGCCATCAGAAGCTTAGAATAAGACAAGAATTAATAAACTAACAAAACGCCAGATACTGATGCGTGCTCCATTAGGGATCTGTGGATAGGCGATGAAGGGGAGCTACCGATATATCCGCTTGAGTCCTACAACAGATAGTGGATAGCAACTATAACTCTCGTGGACTCGTACACTAGCAGACAATCTAGAAATTAAGAATAGGAAGGACAGTGAAACATAAAATTCAATATGCAAATGAGTGTCAGCCGTCATCATTGGGAACTATTCAGATGAATTGCGAGCCTGTGTTGTGAGAGGACGTTGTGTACTTAGGTTGCGCACTGACATTTCTGGTACACAGGTGGACTAAATCTAATTTCCCTTTCCACAACGGGTGCATCATATGGAGTTGGGGCCCCTAGTGCAAAACGACACCATATGTAAAAAATCAGTAAGGGCAGTAAGGTGCGGAAGTTGGAAGGGTTGGTGTAGAGCATAATGGGCTTAGGCCTCAGTGCTCAGGGCCCCAGCGAGGGAACCCACCATGCTACATAGATAGATAGATAGATAGATAGTATCTTTCTTATTGTTTATTATTTTTTAGTTATTTCTTTTTTTTATTTGATAGTCTTTAATGTTTTTTTAATTTTATTTTTATATTTGTTTAAACTTTGTTGTGTAATGTTGACATATACGTATTTAATATCTAGTAGGCTTGAATAAATTTGTTGAAAAGTCTTCTTATTCGTCAATATTGTTTAGCGATGCCTTATGGACCCTGCAAGTGATGAGTAGTTTCCAGGGATCTAAAATCGTTCCAGCACGCGCCGGTGAACATATTTATATTTTTAAAAGAAAAGTTGAGAAAATATGCAAGAATATACACACTTTTCATCAAATTTAATCTGAAATTTGATTTACTTTCAGAAAGCTATATGATATTTTTAGGGATAAAAAACTTTTAACAGATTTACTGGAACTAAATAATGTATCAAAATGTATTAAAACTAAACTGAAAATATTCAGATGAACAAATAAAGCAAATCAAAATAAAGGTTAAGCTTTCAGCAGGTAACCTTCAGCTTTACATACCAGTTCATGTATTTATCATAATTCGTAAATCAAATAATAATATATTAAATTCCTTACCTCGTTCGGGTAATTTAGGTAAACGAAGGGAAAGGACATATTTTAAATTTTAAAGTGTTTCATTGCGACGCAAAAATGCAAAATGCTTTCGCAATGTGCTTAGAACTCTTTGTAATTACTCGCATTTCAGGTTTAATTGCATAAATTTAACTATTTATTTTTACATTTGCTTAATTAGATTGATAGATTGTTTGCTATATATGCATTTCATGCCGCATGATCTCGTAAACCTTTGTTTTAGGGTTCGAAAAAACAATTAAGTAGTGATATTTAAATTGGAATGTTTGAAAATTATCCTAAAGTCACGTTGTTCGTATGGTTGCCCCAATAAGATATATTTATTTTTGAAATTAAAAGGTAAAAATCGATAAATGGTGGCAATTTTAAAACATTCCAGTTATAAAATTTTTACTTATAATATCCCAAGTACTTAAATCGTTACTGTAATTTTTTTTGGGGTCACGGATATTTTGAAAATTATTCCGAGCCAAAGACTCGCGTTTATAGATACCCCGTGATCACGAGCTTCTTGTTTCCTTTATGTTACAGAGACACGGCGCGTTATTTAAAAAGTAGGTTTTTTCTAAATAATGCATTTTATGTAAAAAAAGCAAATCATGGGTCTTTTCTAATACGTGTCCGCATTTTTACGTCTGATATATAATTGGGGAAAATAAAAAGACGCTTTGCTAACCAGAACTAACCATGACCTACTAGAACTTAGGGCTTTTGAATTTGTCTGAATTATCCCTACATAGAAGTTATTAACAACATTTTTATAATTTTTGATATGGTAAAAGTTATATTTTTTTAAAGTGTAATTATATATTCTCCGGGTTTTTTCTAATGCATTGTTAAAGTTTTGTTTATAACTTCTACAAATAATTTAGACAAATTTAAAAGCCCTAAGTTCTAGTCGGTCATGGTTAGTTCTGGTTAGCATAGCGGCTTTTTATTTTCCCCAATTATATTTCAGACGTAAAAATGCGGGGACGTATAAAAAAACCCAAATTATTACATTAAAATGTAATTTTTTAGCCGAGTCTCTGCATAATAAAGCGTTTGATGTGTCAACACTGTCAAGAAGCTCGTGATCACGGGGGTATCTCTAGACGCGAGTGAGCCAATGGCGGGTGATACCAGTGGCAGCTCGTGACAGTACATCTGGGGCTATTAAAAAAAAAGAACATCGAACACGACATCTTTCTGGTAAGCTTTATATTAATACAAGGCTTTTTATGTGTTTAGTTTTATATAAAGTAATAAAAGTATGTGTGCTACTACAATCTACTTTTTCAGTCCCTTCTAACAAAACACTAAACGAGGAAAACAAAATAAGTAGTTTAATATGTTAAACCGCATATCCATTTATTTTTCCTGTAAATGTCTTTTTTTAAATGCCTTGTATAATCATGGCCTTGTGTAGGTATATCAGCCTGAGTAAGCTTCAGATCTGGAATAGGTCTTCTAGGCAATTTTATATATACTTTGTCTCTTTGTCAAGTCGAGAAAATTTACCGTTAACATTACATTAACGTTACATTTTTGCCATTCCTTCTATTTATTTAAACCTGCGAAAGTGAGATAGCAACAAATAAAATTTTACCCATACAACGAATTAAATCATACTGGCCCAAAGACGAAAAATATATCGCCCTCTCGCGTGTTAAAACCCATATAAAATAGCTTGCCGGTATGAGAATACGACACAGCGGTTACAGGTTCAGGTAAATGGTCAGGGTAAAAATAGTTCCCGGCACATAAAACATTTTTAAGAAATATATGACGCAAATCCAAGCGACTTAGACTGGGTGTCAGGCAATTGGCAACGGGAAATTAATAAAGCTTAAAATACAATTTTTATTAATTTTTTGGATTGACTGATTTAAGACAAAATAGATTTTCGATTTTTTAGTTATTTAGCTTTTGTCTCGGGAGGCTATAGCCGATTCGCCCATTTGGACCAGCCGCCACGGGGGGAGGGGAGGAGGGGAAGGGATACTAATTTATTCTCAAGAAATATTCGATAAGAAAATTTCGTATCACCAGTTTAACATGACAATAAAGATTTTAGAATCTATATTTTTTAATATAAATGACTAGTTAAATCAACCATAATCATGATTAATATCAAAGATAATACTACTACGGATAAGATGAACCATTCAATGCTATATTTTTGATACCCCTAATGGACTTTGGCTAACGCGAGCCGATGTCCATCGAGAGATTTTCGCGCTATCCTTGAACGAAAGTTAAACAGTGTTGCCGGCAGGCCATTTTACTATTGGCGTGATGAAACGCGACTAGAAAAACACAATCCGTTTAGCCGCCCGCTTTCGCTACTTCGTGTTCCGAATAAGGTACAAGCGACAGACATTGGCAATGTCGCACGGTTTGTTTCGCTGGGGCAGGGGTTACCGACTTAATTTTATTCGCATTTACGGAAGCATTGATATCTTCGAACTGATTCAAAACGCCCCATTTAAATGAACCATCTATTCGTAGTAGTATTATCTTTGTTAATATCAAAACAACAGGTGTCAGCTTTCATAACGTCTTTATATTTAGTGACGTATATTGACTACAAAAAGTGGGAGTATCAAAAGGTTTAATTTAAAAATTTAGTGAAATGATATGGGTAAAAAATAAATATTTCTCAAAAACATTTAATTAATTTTAAAAAATTACTGCACAGCCTAAATTAGCATTAAATCCTCTAAAGCTTTCCTCCCTTTTAAACAATTTTCTATTTTGTACAGGGTTTTTCCTTATAATTTGACATGTATTTAAAGGTACTATTTAAAGGAATACAAAAAAGTGGTTTATACAAAAGTTTTAGGATTTTTTATGAAGATTTTAAATATTACATTAAAAAAAAAAAACTGACGATCGAAAAATAGAAAAATCGGAATATTTTTTTTAATGGAACATAAAAATTTTGCGTTTTTCCCTTTTAAAAAAGTTTTGTAATAATTCGACAGATCTAGTAAGCCATGAAAGCCAAAAAGAACTTCTGTATCGGATCCTTGGCCAAGGATGACCACAGATAACAAAATAAATAAATTGAGGTATTTTGTACTCAAAGAAAAAATATTGCCTACTACTTATACTATATATTATACCAATTCATTTGTTTTGTTTTCTGTCGTCATCCTCGGAAAAGCGGGATTCAACATAAAATTCTGTTTGGCTTTTCCGCCATTAAAAAGAGGGCTCCATTGCATATAAAAAAAAATTTAAGATCGAATTGTTCAAAACTGCTTATCAAAAAACATTTTTTTCTTTCTTTAAATCACATATTCTTTAGGCCAAAATTAGCCAATTTAAGAAAACTTATCTTAGTACAAAGTTGCTTAGTTTGGGCGCTAGGCGGCGCTTAAGTGACAATTTTAAAATAGTTTTTCTGGATTAATTTAAAAACTGCTCATACTATTTTGCCGAAATTTGGTACTTAATTATTATAATTAATATCATTTCCATTGGAGTAGAACCTGGGTTTTTAATTAAATGCTTGTTTCAGATTTCTACGCCAATGGAACATGGTTTGGGAACAAAATTCAGATTAACCAACTTATTTGCTACAAAATACTTAATAAAACTCGATTGCTCTACTTTTCGGGAAATTGGCAGTTTAAAAATTTGCGATAGTTTTTACAAATAAATGAGTTGAGCTTATTTATCTAAGTACAAAGTTGCTTAGTTTAGGCACTAGACGGCGCTGAAAACCATTTAAAAACTAAGCAACTTTGTTTTAAGATAAGTTTGCCTAACTGGGCTACTTTTCGTCTAAGGAATATGCAATAGCTTTTTAAAAAAACATCTTGTCGAAATTTTTAAAAAAGAAAAAATTTTTCGAAAACCGTTAGAGGAATCGGGGTTTTTATTAAGGGTGTTTTTTTGTAAAAACAGTTGATTTATCTAAATTTTGTCCCCAAAAACTCTTTTGTTCCATTGGCGTAGAAATCTGAAACAATCATTTAAAAAAAACCCCTTTCCAGGGTTTTTTGGGCATGGTTTTTTTGCCATAAAGCCATCCCCCTGTCAAAATGTCGGCAAAGTAGTATGAGAAGTTTTTAAATTTCAGAAAAACGTTTTTTAAAAATTTTCACTTTAGCGCCCCCCAAACGCACAAACTAAGCAACTTGGTACTAAGGTAAATTTATTTAAATCGGCTTATTTTGGTTTGAAGAATATGTAGTAGGTTTTTGTAAAGACCTTTTACAGACACCCCACCCCGTATTTTTGAAAAGGGGAAAATGCGACGATTTAATATTTTTAATAAAATAATTATTCCGATTTTTTCTGATCGTCAGTTGTTTTTCTTAATGTCATATCTAAAATCTTTATTAAAAAAATCCTAAAACTTTTGTATAAACCAATTTTTTTTATTTCTTCAAATACTTTCTTTAAAAGCATGTCAAATTAAAATTAAAAAAAATCTGTACATTAAGCAATACCTGCAGATCGGGGGGGGAAAAACAAACTGTATACATATGTGTAATTTTTTAA
>JAHBCN010005787.1:0-37500 GCA_019359885.1 Listronotus oregonensis | reverse complement strand
AAACTAGGGCCCCAAAAAAAATTTGACTTTGGATTCGAATTCAGCGTCAACAAATGCATAAGGATACCAATTTAGTACCCAAGATCAGAAATTTTTTTGTGTAGGTGTGAATCTATTTTAAATTTTTTGAGGAAAAGGGGCGCCAATACAATTAATATGAGATATTAGATTATAGATTTTACCCAAAAGGCCTTTTAGTACCTTTGGATTGATTTAATTAAGTAAACCTAGAATCAAGCTGGTGTAGTGGCAGCGTACCAGCCTCTCAGCCTAAAGACCAGGTTCGATTCCGCACGCCCCTTGGACTTTTATATCGTCCGTCACAGAAGGCAATGGCAAACCACTGTGAAATTTCAGCCTAGAAAACTCTCTCACATGTGCTTTGGAAGGCACGTTAACCCGGGGGTTCCAGCATATCTGTGTAAATTGGTACGCAACACAGATATGTGTGAGAGGGCGCCTACGTCTGCATAAATTGGCACATTAAAAAGAAGAAGAATCACACAAACCTTTAATCTTTGGTAAGATTTAATACAAAACAAAACTTCCCACTTTTCCGTTATTTTAAAAGCCAAATACCTAAAATCTTAAGAACTACTCCTCACTTTAACTTTAAATAAAAATCTTCATTAACACATTAATTTGACGGGTTTTCAAACCAATTCCAAAACTAACTGCCTCGGGACAGCCTCAGCTTGTGCAGTTCATCCAAGCACGAACACTAAAGTCGAAAAACTATAATATGATGATATCAGTCAGCAACTACATCCAGGGCGTGCTGGCCCCGGGAAACCGAGAGTTTCCCGGTGGGTCCTTGTAAGGTTGTTTCCCAGGGCCCTTTAAGCCATAAAGCCTACGATATAGCTTAATACAAAAAAAAAAAAAAATTATAAGAAATAATGTTTTTTACCACAGTAATAAGCCAAAAAGTTTTTTATGTGAAAGTACCGTTTTTTTTACTCATCATGATATTATTTTTAAGTTATCTTTTTTTTATTTGATAATCTTTATTTGCTTTTTTTTTATTTATTATTTTATATTTTGTTTAAACGTTGTTGTGTAATGTTGACATTACGTCTTTAATATTAAGTGGGATTGAATTAATTTGTTAAAAAGTTTTCTTATTCGGGGATGTGTGCCCTTAATGATGAATAGTTTCCTAGGCTAATTCGCCCCAGCACGCACCTGACTGCACCCCCGGGAAAATTTGGGGGTGTTTAACAAACCGTCTAAGCTTAAAAAAAAAGCTTGGGAAGCAGTCTAAAGAAAAAAAAACTTATGATGCTGTAACAAAAAAAGACCTGTTATAAGATATCCCAAAAAATGACTTTAGAAATTTGTTTCATTTTTGAGTTATACCTTTATTAAATAATAAAAACATTTTATAAAATTCAAAAAATAATTGACTTTAGAAACAAATATAATGATAACCTACCACAGATGACTTATCTTGAACTAAAAAATCACAGATTCACTTTTTACTTTTTCTAGCAAATAAGGTGAACCTGGGCTTCTAAGTTAAAAAATGACCAAAGTGCTAGAGTTTTGTGGCTTAGAGTTAGACATTAAATAAGGATTAGAAATAAGAAAAAAAAATTAAAAAATGGCGTGTCTATATTTTAAAAAATAATATTAAACGAGTCCCTATACGCACGCCCCTGGTAAAGCAATTACATTTTTATTTACATTAAAACATGTTCTCCCATAAATACTGAAATTCTTTAGAGTTTAAGGAAATAAACACATTTTAATTTTAAAAACCGGGAAAAAATCAACACTTGGTGTTTTGAAAAAGAGACATTTTTTGACATATCCTAATATGCACTTTTTTTTGCTTTGGTTGGCTTTGCACAAGAGTGCTTACAGCCACTACATTTAACGAATCATGTTTAAGGAACTTGGTTTATGTAAAAACACTTGAGAAATCACCCTCTAAAATATTATAAATTATTAAGAAAATACCTTTTATAAAACAGGCAATAATATTTTTTTAAATAAACTCCATAGCTAACAAGACAATATATAAAGGTAATATTTTTAAGGAGTTAATGACATTCAATTTTAATTGGCTTTTGTATTTTGAAACATAAACAGCGTATTAATTTAAATTAGGCAAAATTTTACTTCATGGAGAAAGTTCTCAGGGTAATAAGTAATAACAACTACAACCATTGTCAAGGCCATATAACTCTTTAAAATTATAAAATGGGACATTCTATAAAAATTAAATTACATTTAATATTTATAATTAAAAAAGATTGTTGTGAAAGTTTGGTTAACAAATATAATGGGTTTAAAAAAATACAAAAATAATAAAAGGTACTAAAAGACTCACTTTTAAAATCATGAATTTTTAAAATATATTTACAACAACAAAAACAAAAAAAAAAAAAAAACATAATAAAAATAAAATAAATATATAATAATTTAATATAATAAATATATATAAAATATTTTTATTTTATATATATTTTATTATTATTATTATTTAAAAAAATTAAGAAAACATTGAAGGTCTAAAAGAAGACCAAGTGCCCTAAGAATCTGAAAATGACGTACAACTGTATAAATTTAAATTTTAACTTCTTCTTTTGCCCCCCTTTTCACAACTTTGAGGTGCGGACAACGAAAGAAAAAGGATTTTAACAGTTCAAGAAAAAATAAGTTGGGTTTCCGCATGAGGTTAAAGAGCAATCAACACACTTTTTTTACAGAAATATGCGTGACAAATCTACGGCAGGCCAAGTTTCCAAAGGTGCATATTAGAAAAAAGGTTTCAACGTATATTTCCGCTATCATAAATTCGTTATCATTCCACATAAAGATATGAGATTTAATATGAAAATTCTCGTAGGTATTCTAATTACTTGTAAAATAAATGAGTAAGTTATGTCACGTGATTTTTGAAATATTCGATTTTATAAATCGATAATTATATTATTGACTGACTTACTAATTCATTGACTCATGAAAATTATGGCTTCTCAAGGAAGTAGTAACTTGAAATTTGGTATATAAGTAGGCTTTAGGGCAGAAGCAAAAATATATATTTAGGGTGTATATATTAAATAAAACAAACTTTTTTTTTGACTTGGCAAGTTTTTCGCTGATATATCTTTAATAATGAAAAAAAGACTGTGTACTTATATTAATGATAGAAAAACATTTATTTTACGTATATGACTTAGTACATCAAAATAACCATTTCTCTTCGAATCCTCCAAATTGTAATATAAACAAAAACTTTCATAATATCTTGAGGCTAAAAGAATCTTTAAAATGCGACAGGTGGTTAATAAAGATATCTTTATTTGTTTTTTCAAAGTTAAATCATTTCTTATTTGACAAACCCAATGTGGAAGATACGCCTTATAGAAAGTTAAGATATATAAAATTAATAAGAAGATATAAAGTACTGTTAAGGATTTTAAGTAATAAATATATTTTTAACAAATATGCAGAGAAATGCCGACCACGCAATTTTTTTTTATCATAATTGGATTTGAACTTGAGATCTTTCTTCTTTTAGGCGGACGCTCTTCCAACTGCGCTACTGGAGGTCATATATTTTCGTCAATAATAAGGCAGTAGAAATCGAACTCTGTAATTTATTAGAGAAGAAATAGACAAAAAATTATATCACTAAATTGGTACTCTATATCATTTTCTCTAGGTGGCTCGTTAAATTTCGGTAACGGAAATATATTATTCAACATGAAAACAAAGGTTGCTTTGTGGAAAAATGCAAAATCTATGGAAAGGTTTACCTATAGTAACAGATTTTTATTTGTTATCAAAATCTTAAAGCCTTTTTTTTAAGTTTTAACTTTTCGTTTAATTTGATAGCTTCTTTTTTAGAGGAGATATTAAACTTAGATAGATATTTTTTGGCGCAATGTAGTTAAAGGGCTTCAAATAGTTTTTGGAATATTTATTAAGAAATGTAAAAGTTGGTAGGAAAATATACAGGCAAATTACATCGGCACACAAAAAAAAAGTTGTTTGTACTTTTGACCGGACCCACCTACGGACATGTATTTCGACCCGCTGAATCTGAATTTAAAGTCCGTTTGGCCCGGTCACCCTCCAGATTTGAGTAAATAATTTTTTTATGGCTGTCACTGCAATTTTTTTGAGTTTTTTGCACTAAACAAGACCATATTTAAAAAAATAGCAGTTTTTTGTATTTGTTTCAAAGAATCTAAAAGAATACTTAAGAAAATAAAACATAGGGATAAGTATTGTTTTGTTTTTAAATTTGTCTCATTTTTTTAATACATTTTAATAAAAGGGATTTCTTGTTTATTTTTAGTAATAACGTATTTAATTCAATCATTTGATTTACTTGTACTAATATGTGATAAAAGTAGTAATAAAGGCTAGATGTGGACAGAATATGGACTTTTTGTGTCTTGGCATTTCAGGTAGTTATTGTACTTTTTCCGTATTTTAACTTAACGTGCAAATTTCTTATATGAATTAAATTAATTTTGTTGTTACTATAAATAAATACGAAATTATTTTTTTGAAACAAAAAAAAATGCAATAATGTGTTCCATTAGGAGAATATTAATTTTATGTCGTTTGTTTCAATTCAAATAGTTTTTTTAAGTGTTTTTTTCTCGTGTTCTTTTTTTTTAATTATAAAAGAAATACATAAAGTATGAAAAAATAATCCTAAAAAAATATTTAATAATATTAATGAAAAAAAAATACAAACTTTTTTCCAATAAAAAAAATAAATTTAAGGAAATTTTTGCATTGTTAATAAAGAACTATAATTAAAAGAAGTTTAAAAAAATAGTTACAAATACAATTACCACAGACAGATGGTACCAAAAAAATAATAATAAAAATTCTGATTCAAATTAAAGAGAGCCTGAAAATTGTCCTTAGATCACACGTTAAAAATAGGTTTGCTATAATTTTTACTTTAGTGGTGTTTTTTGTTTCTTTTAGGACTTGTTTATACAGGGTGAGTTTCTTAAAGTGTTTCAATGCGATATGTCAAAAGCGGTTTCAAATAATTTTATGAAATTGTGGTGACGTAGTCAGTACAGGGTGGACATATTTGACATTTTGTTTTTCACCCGCATTAAAATAGAATGATATGTTTTCTATTTTAAAAGACGGGTCTACATAAAAAATATAACTGTGTGCAAAAAAAAATAAATTGCTCTGCTTTTGAATTATGTTTAATTATTTTGGTACATTAAAAATACTTATAAATTAATTTTAAATAATCTATTACCCATAAGGTCTAAGAAGTTAATTAAAATGTCTCCCTTCGATTTCCAAACACTTTCTTTCCTTCTTAAAATTAGTTTTGTATCTGCTTTAACATTATAGGTGTCACTAATAGGGAAGCAGAATGGATTCGATCTCTGCTGTTATTTGGAATTGTAGGTGCAGTAGGCATGACTTTGTCTGTTACAAAGCCCCATAAAAAGGTCAATCGGAGTCAAATCTGGCGAACCTGGGGGACAGTTGACCCAACTACCCCGACCAACCTGTTTTCAAATATTTAATCTTATGGCCCTGTATCGCATAATGGAAATTTCTTCCTGCAGAACCATACGTCAGGATTTATGTGCTGGTAAGTCACTTAGGTAATAATATAGTTTTAAATAATAAATATAATATCAATTAATATAAGAATATAAATATAAACAATCTAATAATTGAATCTTTAGTCGTTACAAACCCGTTTAGTTATTGAACACCCTGTATAAGATAAGCTTAGACAATCCACCCACAAAAAAAATTTTCCGCCAACTGTTAGACTATCAAACATACAAACTGAAAAATTCAAGGATTTCATATACGTGAGACACGTATTTTATTATACACACTTAAATTTAATGCAAATAGTTGAAATAAACAATATTTATAACAACTAATTAGTAATGTTGAACATTCAGCGTATGGAAAACTATGTATTTATGTTAAATTTGAGGAAATACTTAAAAATAGTTATAAAATAACGATCACGCCCTAAACATAAATGTTATAGAAGATGGTAAATATAATTTTCATATGTGCATGAGATAAGACAATGATAAGATAGCAGGTGAAAAAGTAATGAATTTATAAACATTACTAGTTATGGCAAAAGATAGGTTAGGTGATTTAATTAAGGTAAAGTTATTTTTTAATTATTTCGTATTATATATTTTTAATAAGTTAAATAAATAACATGCATGTTTAAATAAGTATTGAAATTATTTTTTTTTAAAGTATGTATTATTTTAGAAAAGAGACGGAAGAAATGGAAATGTACAGGTGGAAATTCAGGTGAGTCAAATTACAAAAAAAACTATTATATTGCTTAAATATTTGCTGAAGATACGAGGGGAGTTCAAATATGACCGAGAATTTTATTTTCAAAACTAAACGAGCGGCCTTAGCCGCAATTTTGCCTTAACATTTATGGAATGGGGTATCTAAAAAGCGTGCATAATGTCATAGTCACTTCACTTGCTCTTATTTAATAACACAGGTTCACAGTTCAGGTTTGACAAAAAATTTCAGTCCAAATAGAGAAAAAATATATTTTTTATTATTGTGATTTTGTTTTTGTTTTTAGTAAAAATCATTCATTTTATTCATTAGAATCCCAAATCACCTAAATTTGCAGAAAAAATAAATCCAAAAATAAAAAAATAATAATTTTCAATTTTTTTTCAGGAGTATACTTTGAAAAAATCCTGAAGATTCGTTTTTTGGTTAGAGCTCGAAAAATATTGCATTTGGACAAAAAGGTTATACAGTGTGTCTACTTAAGTTGGAACCATATGGAAAACTGTTTCATTATTAAGTTTACGAAAAAAAGTTATCCTTTATAAAAAGTTCTGCATGGTCCAAAACTTAAAATGCAACCATTAATATATTTTTTAAGCCGTTAAGGTTTGTCAAAAAATATGAATTTTACTCAAGAGTAAAGTACCTTTATTTTTTACAATACAGAAGAATGTTATAAAGTAAAGTTATTTTGAATTAAAAGTTATATTCAAATATGCAATTATAGTTATTTAGCATGAAAATTTAGGATTGGTGACTATATATTTACTAATAATTTTTCTATTTTTTTCTATTTTTTCTTAACAATTTAGTAAATTTGCCATTTTACTATAATTTTACAAATACGAACTCACTCTGACACACAATGTCAAATATTTCATACAGATTACGGTAAATTGTATTAAGCCTAAATTTTTATGCTAAATAGCTGTAATTGCATATTTGTATAAAACGTTTAATTCAAAATAACTTTATAACATTCTTCTGTATTGTAAAAAATAAAGGTATTTTACTCTTAAGTAAAATTCATATTTTTTGACAAACCTCGTATACGGCTTAAAAAAATTGATATCTAATGGTTGCATTTTAAGTTTTGGTCCATGCAGATTTTTTTATCTGGAATAACTTTTTTTCGTAAACTTAATAATGAAAAAGTTTTCTATATGGTTCCAACCAATGAGATGTTACTTTAACTGGAGAAAGCATCGATTTGGCATAAGCGTGGCATGATAAACGCACATTCTAAGGTTCTGCCTAGCGATGAATGAACCTCTGTACTCGAAACAATAAAATCCACCAAAACCCGGGAAAATGGTTACTACAGATACTATTTTGTCGTAAAGCGTGGCTGCCAAGTATCTTTCTGCTTCATTTACTTGATAGTATATTATTATTAAATTTTACTTAATTTATTTCTAAAATTACATCAAAATAAGCTCTACTATTGTATTTTAAACTGTGAATAATATTTGTTATATTTATTATTATAAAGTATAACACAGAAAGGTAATGATGTCAAAATACTATTTTCTTTTTGGACAGCTACTAATAAAGGCGCGACAACGTGACAACACCTGATTTTTCGTAAGTACAAACTATGCTTGTACCATTCTATCGCCAATAATAAACAAAAACATGTTGGGTACAGCTCTCGATTGCGCTTATGAATGAAATGCTTTCTCTACCTATGATGTTAGCTCATTGGTTCCAACTTAAGTAGACACACTGTATAACTTAAATTAAAGGTCTTGTAAAAATACATGGTTTACATCATATAAAGTTTCGTGTATCTATTATAGTTTTTAAGTTATTGACGCTTTAAATTTAAAAAAATATTTTTTATATCTGAAATTACGACTTTTCTCGATCTTTTGCTGTTTAACCCCCAATTTTGAGTTTAGATTCGTGTTCAGCGGATAAAAATACGCCAGAAAACCCTAGTCCGACACCCAGCACACCCCATTTTTTTGTGAACCTGTGTAATTTTCAAAATGATAGAGCAATCTTGTTCTAACTGAACCAAGTTTAATTACAATTGATAAACGTGATTTAAAAATGAAGGAAAAATTCCAGTTTTAAAAGTTTCTCTTTCACACCCTGTATATTTTTGAAACTATGGATATTTAACATTTTTGTCTTATTTCTGACAAAAGAATATCCAATTAATCGATGATCACATAATTTTTAGGAAGAAACAGAACCCCTTACAGGTGGCGCTGACTTAAAACACACTTTCGAAAGGGCCGAAGTTATAAGACAATGGATTGAATCTGTGGAACAAAATGTATTAACTGTAAAACAGTATCTTAATAAAGTGGATGATATAAAAACAAATCAAAAAGGTAAAGTAAAAAAAAAAAATTTTAAAAAAAGCTTTTTTAGGGGAATATTTGGCAAAAAAATCAAATATTGGGACATTTTTACACAGTGGCGTAGCTGCGTAACCAGGGGCCCCGGGGCAAACTGGCGCCCTATCTAGACTAGTTAAAATATAAATATTTTAAAGGTGCAGAGCTACTTAATTATAAGGTCTCTTAAAAATATTACTGCCTGAAATATTTATTAAATTTTATTATTTTGCAAATTTTCAATCCTTAAAAACCACCCCTTACAACATTGCCTTTTTATAAACCAATATAATAGATATAAATAGGAAAAAAAAAGTAGAATTGTATACAAAAAATTATCCCGGAAAAAATATAAAGTATACCGGTTTTATAAAAATTTTATGCTCCGAAGTGGGCTATTCGAATTTTTCAAAAAATAAGTTTTTTTTAGGGTTTTTTAAAAAGTATAAAGGAAAATGTAAATTAAATTTTTTTAATCCCTTAGTTTTAAAAAAGGTTTGAGTTTAAAGGGCTAAAAAGGTGGAGCTCGCTCTTAATAAAATATTGGCCAAATATTTATTGTAAAGAAAAATCTATGAAACAAAAAGGTCTTTTTTAATCAAAAAGTTAATTTGGTACTCCAACATTTTTTTCGTATCTCCATATTGTTGGTTTTTTAAGAAAATGGCCTATTTTTAAAATTGCAAAATTTTTTAAAACTTTAAATTTAATTTTTTAAAATTAAATATTAATTTATTAAATTTAAATTATTAATAATAATAAAACAAGAATCCAAAAGGGGAATTTTAATCTATTTTAATTAAGAGGGAAATTAGGGTTTTTTTTTAATGATCTTTTCGTAGAAAAAAGTAGGGACCACCTTTTTTTATATAATGCTCAATTTTCATTTTAATACTTTTTTTTTTTTTTTTAAAAGAAAGGTTTATTTTTTAAAAAAGACCTTATATGTTTCCCTGAAAAATGCAAACTTTTCCCGCTTTTTTTGAATCTTTAAATTTGCATTTGACGAACAAAAAACTAACCATTAACAAAAAAAAGAGCTCGGCCCGTATTTGTTGTAGAGAAATTATAAAAAAAAAATTTTTCCCATTTTTTTAAGCTACAATTTTGCTCTTTCATTTTTTTTTAAAAATGCCTATTTTTAGAAATTGGGGAAAAAAAACCCTTAAAATTTGATTTTTTTTCGAAAAACTTTACTTTTAATCGGAATAACTCGAAAAATATTACTTTTACGAAAAAATTTAAAAAACATTTTTTACTTAGAATTACTTTCTTTATCGATTTCTGTGATTAAAATGTAATAAAAAAATTCCACTCCCAAGATGGGGGCAACCATCCCAGGATAAAAGCACACCTCGGCATGATATAAACTTTGATCCTTGGGCTATTCCCTACCTTCTGTGAAAATTTCAGGTAAATCCATGCAGGACAAAAAAATTCTCAGCCAAAATGCCTCATTTCCTGTACTATATCTGAAATTATCAAATAAAAAGGTAAAAACAGTTAAATCTTTGGGATTTTGGAAATGTCACTTTTCGCAGTAAAGTATAATAAAAGATAAAAATAAAATCGTTTTTTATCATAGTTTCTAGAAATACAAATTGATATCAACATTTTCTCTGTTTTAACAGGGTACACTAGGGGGGTTAAAAAATAATTCGAAATTTTATTCTTGGAACGAAATTCCCGTAAATCTATTTTTCAGGATACTTTAAAAAAATGAAATTGGTAACATTTTCGTTAAACCAGAAGTGACACATGGGTGTTTAAATATTAAAAATCTGCATCCTACCTAGCCACACAACCCAGTAAAATTTTAAAATCGTATGATACTTCTGAAGAAACTTAATCGCTAGTAATTTTTGCGGACACCCGGTATAGTCTTAAAGGTTAAATACGTAAAGAAATATTGTAAAAATAATTTGAGCAAAACAAAATGTTACAGCCAAATTCCAGTTTCTACTTAAACTCTCCTCAATTTAATTTAAGATTTTAAAAAACAGTATAAGTTATCACTTTAAAAATCTCATGTCAGCCCTATTTCTTTTTGGTAGATTTAAACGATAAAATCGAGTCACTCTTCCAAAACAACACAACCATATCCCATCAAATCCAATCAAAACTCAAGGAATTCGAAGAGGAACTTAAAAACGTCGATAATTCTTCTGCGCAGGGCAGAATAAAAAACATCCAATATAACACCCTCAAAACTAGATACCAAAAAGTATTTAGACAACATACTTCAGAACTTGAACAATTTCGGAATGTGAAAAAGTCACAGCTGGAAGCACAGCTTAGAGCCAAAGGAGTTAGGGTGACAGATGAAGAACTGGTTCACTTACTGGAAGAAAAGACCGATATTCAAGTCTTTACCGAAAATGTAAGTATATTTAAAAAACTTAACAAATAAATGATTTATAACAACTGTGTTATGTTTATGGAATCTAAGAAGACCAGCCTTGACACAGCACTCTATAAAATTATTGCTACCTGTTATACAGTGGGAGTCTCTAACTTGGGATAAATTCAGTAAATGAAAAACAAGTTATTTTTTGGAAAAATTCTCGTACCTGTTTCATCAAATTTAGTCTATTCCCAGAACTGGATTAAGGACTGTGGAGGCCCATGGGTAGATTTCGTGTGAAGGCCCTATATCATACTATTAAAAAAATGAAAAAAAAATATTAAACACCTAAAGGAAATATGGTTTTATAATTGTCCTAAAATATCTAGTTCTCACTATACAAATTCAAAAAAAAAAAAAATTGGTTGCACTGAAACACTAAATTTAGTATAGCTTTTATAAAAAAACTTAGTGTCCTGGGTGTGGAAAATTTAAGTTTTTAGATTTTAGCTGAGACTGCTGAGGCAAAACGGCAATTACAAGACATAGAAGAACGACACCAACAACTTTTAAAAATAGAAAGAATGCTTGAAGATGTTCGAGATCTTTTTCTGCAAATGGCAATTTTGATTGATAATCAGGTAAAATACTCTCCACCCCCTTCCCTTATATGCTAACAAAATGATGACAATCTTCATAAAAATGACAGCCTCAAGTGCCACAGAAAGGACATGACGTCATTAATGTTTTTTTTTAAGTAAAAGGAGTTCGTGTGACACCTCTCTTTAAAGGTCTTTATATGCTGAAAGTTTTTAAAACGCTTTCTTGAAACCTGAATAAACATCGCCAATGCATCATTGATGCATGTGCAGTAATAACCCCGGAAATGCTCAAAAAGAATGTTCATATGCCAAGAAGTTCAAGGTGAACAACTTCAACACCTTTTAAAATAAACTTCCATTTTTGTTAACTTCTCCTCTATTAAGCCAGATCTCTGTAATTGTGTTGTGTATTGTAGGTTTGCCAATAGATTTAATTATTTTTTGGGTATTGTTTATTATTGAATCGACTATCACCATCATCAAAAATAAACCGCCATTAATTGTTACAGCTAAAAAATGCAACGAGAAATTAATTGAAAATTGGAATAATGAAACCACACTGGGGAAAAATTGATAGTAATTCAAAAGCGGTTTGACGCAAGAACCTAAAAATTTGTGGCTGTATTCAGAATGTTAAAACCTTTTAAAAGAGGTAGCACACAATCCTCTTTTACATTAAAAAAAAAATACATTGATGAAGTCGCGTTGTTGCTGTGACACTTGCAGCTGCCATTTTTATGCAAGTTGTCAGTTATGCTAACATCCTTAATTTGTTCTCACTGTATACAAAAAAAAAGTGTTTTCACACAGATAATGGACTTTAATTACTTTTAGCAAGAATTAATTGACAGAGTTGAATATCAAGCGGAGCAGGCCCAAAACTTTATAGGACGAGGGAGAGAAGATCTAAAGAAAGGAGAAATAAAGAAAAGAAAATATTTAAAGGTAATTTTATTAGCATGATCGTTTAAAAATGCATACATCCCGAAAAATTTTCTTTTAAAAAAGTGGCTTTTTTCCGGAAGCTATAGTTACATAAAATTGCTCTTTTTCCGGAATAAGTAGGTGTGTGTGTAAAATCTTTCTGAATTAGTCAATAAAAAAACTGCTTTCTTAAAAGAAAAGTATTTTTCTAAGATCTGTTATGGCGTATTTTAACTATTTTTTTTTTAATTTTTCAGCGCAAGATTATTTTAATAATTGTAGTTTTAGTATTACTAGCTGTTATTCTTACACTTATTTTTAAATAAATATAATTAAAATTTAAAGTTATTTTATTTTTTAAATGCGTACGTGCCGTTTTACATGAACGAGAATTATTTGAAAATTGTTGCCAATATATGTTGAAATTTAAACAATAATTACATAATAGGCGTTTGTGGCAGCAATCACCAGAAGAATTTTTCCAAATTCGGAAACAAATGGAAATCTGATGAAGCCAAATCTGGCGAATAAGGGGCATAAAACACCAGCTCAAAGCCTAACTGATAAAATTTTGCCATGAAAATTAGATATTTGTGACAAGGTGGCAAGAACTTGCTGTTTTTGGCCTGCTGGAATGCTTGGCATCTTCAGTGCTCGTGCGACCCAAGGAAGTTTAAAGGTGTATGGAAGCCCAATACTGTAGAACAAAATTGTCCAGGCGTGCAGGGCAGAGGGAATAGGGGGGTTGGCCCCGCGGAATTTGCGCAATGAATAGTAGGTCAGAGCCGGACTTCCATAATTCTTTGTTACTATCTATAAAACTGACATCATCAAATGTCAAATTCCAACATTCACTGTTTTTTTTATTTTTTGCATAAAATTGTTGGTTATTAAAGGATACTACTATAGAATATTTAAAATTATTGTGTAATATTAGATTTTATATCATCTGATATAATATGGAAAAAATAGATGGCGCCACTTTACTGCCTTCTATTTAAATGGTCGATATTTTTGGAAGTTTGTATTTTTACCAAAAATCTTTGTAAATAAATAAAAACACGATTTTTTAAAATAAATTTCAAACATTGTATGATAGTATTATGTACTTATCACCAATTTTGTGATAAAAGAAGGGCAAGATAGTGTAAATGAGTTTAATCTAATCCTAAGATTCTGGTTGTACATTAAAAAGTGAAAATTTTTATAACTGCTTTTTAGGCATATACTTTTCACTAATAACAAACATTCATGAGACAGAATAACAGTGGTTAAAAATGTTTAGTTGGTACCTGAGTATCCATTGTAATAATTGTAAATATTATGTGTGTACAGTATGTCGAGCTTAAAAAGTTGATAATGCAAGATTAAGAAACCAAAAATCTAATTTATTTTTAAACAAATGGTATTGTCTCGAAAGTTGCCTCCTCTCCGATTTTGATCAAATTTGGTATACAGGGGTTTTTTGGGGCGCTGATTACAAATCTGAAAAATATCTTCGGCAACGTTTCGTTTCCGAGATCTTCATCATCAAAGTTGAAAATTAAACTAACCTCATTTTCACTATATTCTCCCTTCTTTTTGTACACAATTCTTGATTTTTACACTAAAGTGGCACACGATATTTTATAAACACCTTTTAAAACCTTGTATTTTTTTATTTTACATCTTTTTTCCATTAAATTGCGAACTTTTAAGTTCAAAGGCAGCAGCCATATTTGCTTAAAAAATAAAAGTGTAAAAAGGTGTAAAATAAAATAAAAAGTTTTTAAAAGGTGTTTGTGATATATTGTGTGCCAATTTAGTGTAAAAATCAAGAATTTTGTGCAAAAAAGGAGGAATAGTGTAAATAAGGTTAGTTTGATTTTCGATTTTGATGATGAATATCTCGAAAACGAAACATTGCCGAATTTTTTAGATTTGTAATCAGCGCCCCAAAAACCGTACCAAAATTGTACTTCCTTTCATTCAATTAGAGGGACCTGTATATATTAAAATTTGCCTGGTCTGCCCAGTAATCAATAATTTTGATCCTTTAAAAGAGTGTACTAAATTATTAAATGAAATAAAAGTACCTAAATGTTAACCTTATTTCTTTTTAATAATCCACAGAAATACACAAACATTGTGGAAATCATCTAAAAGATAGTTAAGATTGCCTTACTTTTCTCACTAATATTTCCTATAAAATTTTCATTTTCTATTATTCATAATTGATATATTATTATTTATTCGGTTACCTAACGTTACGTCTTATAAGAAGCACCTAATTTAAATATAAAAAATACTTACCTAAAGTTAAAAAGACGGGTATGTTACCCTTGGGTTTGCAAGACAAAACCATACAACCTCTAGTTATTTTGTTACGATATTATAAGTAACAAACAATAAACACAAAATTATAGTCAAAATTTAATAAACACTAATCACTAAAATAAGAAGGTTTTGATCAATCCAAAAAACGGTACTCCGGCTCTCACAAAATTATAATGTGTTGGCTAACTTCACACTGATTTATCAGTGTGTAAGTAGGCAACACATTAAATTATTTCGTGGAATTTTGTTATTGCGCAGAATCGGCGGGGCCAACTCTGACAGTTATTTTCATACTGGGCTGGACATTTTTTGATCGAATGGGCCATAGCATTGGGCTTCCATACACCTTTAAACTTCCTTGGTGCGACCACGTTTAAAGTCTGCATCCCAAATTTTAACGGCGGAAAATGAAGGCGCTGACTTACCTAAAGTAGCATCTCACCCTAATTTCTGTTGAGGTAAACCTTTAATATGAAAATATTAGATAACTACACGAATCTCAATTTTTTTCATGCTTGGCAAAGTGTAAAACTTTGTAACTTTAAACTAGAAAATATAAACCACTTGTAGCGCTCTCTCCAAAATTTAAAGATAAACTAGCAAGCATGAGGCTATTTAAATATACGGCTATATGACAACTCGCGCCCTCTATGGGTTAGGCTGAAGCCTTTTCATCCCATCCTCATATATTGATGATGGTTTACTATTGTAAAATATATTTTCTGCTACATCTAATTAATAAAATAACCAGTTTATGTAATCAATGAATTTTATTAAATAAATAATTCCACAAAAAGCACTACATGAACACATTCTCAAAGTAATCCTACAAAACACTGTGTGAAAATAAAACAGACACATCATTGCACTGTTTCTCTTTATCTTACAGTAAATTCATTTTCTCTAAAAACTTAACAAAATCAAACCTAATAAAAATCTCTTATAATCATACTTTAAAGGCCAGTTTTTCCAACTGAGGTATACTAAAACCAGAATTAGTCTTCGCAAATTATCTATTAATAAATAAGAGTTATGCTTTAATACTAAAAGGGCTAATCTAAAATTTAGCTAAGTAATTACCATTTTAATATGTTTTAAAAAAATCGAAATGCCATTTGAATAAATTTAAATGATTGCAAGTACAATAGTAGTGAAGGGTTGAAAAAACTGGCGTTTAACCTACCTAAAAAGTGAATCATAATATAAATAAGGTACTTCAAATCTAGGCATTCAAAATGCCACAATATATTCTGACACATCACACTTCCGACGCACATGGCTATTTGATTGATTAATTTTGGCCGCCATTTAGATTTTATAAAACAATAACATAACATATACTCTGTTTGAGCAGGATAACGCTCTAAGACAGAAATCTTGAGCAGCAATATGAGGCATTAGCAAAGTATGTCCTTGCGTTGATTGAGTAGTACTACTCAATCAACGATATAACATAAAGATCGGTGTCGTTGCCAAAAACATTATTGCCCTCTCTTTCGTCAGCATTAAAAAAATATCGAGGCAGACACAAGTTAACTCCCCTAAGTTAAGCTTTGATAACAAACATTCAATTCATCCGAATGAATTTGTATTTAATATAAATTCAATTAAAATTATCCACAAAATTTCAAAGAAAGTTTAGGTTTTGTACGATCAATAAAAATATACTTCATTTTTTATGTTTCCTTATTTCGCTGATTTCCAAGAAGTTTTCGATAGTTTAGATATCCAAGAATATCTCCTTAAAAGAATTCGAATCATTTTAAAAGTTATAGCTAAAGTTACTGTTCCTGAATAAAGCTGAAATCGAAAGTTAAAACCTTAAGGCGTTTTTCTCGAAACTACTTTTTTCCAAACCTCTGTCACAAAATTTCAAGTTCTATTTGACCAATTTTCTTGAAAGTTAGCATGAATCCATTTTATATATCCCTCTATGGCGGGAACCAACAAAAAATCGAAATTTTCAATGTTTACTATTCCTAACAATTCGGAAAATTACCTCTTCTTTTTGAGAAATCGCCATTTGACGGGAATTTTTTTTTGTTCCTGTCGTAATGACATTTCTACTGATAAAAAATCTACCATTTTTTTATTTTTCAAATGACCAGAAGAGAGGTAATCGTGACCCCTTTACTTCAACAGCGTGTAACTTGTGAATTTTTTTTGTGATTTTTAAAATATAAATTAAAAAAATTATTAAAAAAATGGATAGCCAAAACATTGCCCTTTTTATCAGGATTTATTTTCTTAGTGTAAAATTTAAAAATTAACATTAATATTGTGTGGCTTATGGTTTAAATACATTGCAAGATTAAAATTACTATATTTTTAAACTTATGAGCTAATTTGGCTAACTGGCGCGCCAGTACTCTTCAAAAGCTATTTAAAAACTGAGGGGAATTGACAATAACCCGAAATTTAAATGCCACGCCTCGTTACGTCGTAGATTAAAATGATTGGCTTAGAGCTGTATATTCAGCAAACAGACTATATAAATTAACCTAAGATTTACACAGATTTTTACCCATTACCCGTTTTATAAAAAATAAACAAAAAAAAAAGATAAATAAAATTTAAGAAGTATAGTGCTTCTCATATAGATTCCAGCAATGAAGGAGGAACAAACTTAAAGAGTTCATAAAATACTTATTTTATATTCCTATCATAACCAGACCTCTAGAGAAAATATAAGTCCCCAATGCGTATTGGCATTGTCTCCTATGGCACGACGCAACCTTAGAAAACCATGTCGTATCAAGAGAATGTCTCAAAAATTTGCCCATAAAAAGGTTGATATTCTCTCATGCGTTAGGAAAACTAATGAATATTACTTTGAACTGTATCAGTGAAGACAGGAAAATTGTGGTGAATTGGCAATTATGCTTGATTTAAATGTAAACAATTAGATAAAAATATTTAAAATGACGCATAATAGTTGTTGTTTGACAAAAGTGTTTAATTCAAATTTCCCGCTTAGCCGAACGACTTTCGGGTTTCAGGCTTGGCCGAACAACTTTCGAATTTGACGTAACAAGAGGAAAAAGTTACTCGTTTCTTGCCGTGTACCGTTTGTTTCTGTCTTTAACTAAAGTTTTTTTTAATGAATTGCGAGTATTAAAAAGAAAAAGGTTCCTTTTAATAGACTAAGTATTCAAGGAGTGTCTGCAGAATTGACTTTACTGTCTGTGTACTCTACTGTGATTGTGAATAGAGAAAATAGCTATAAAGCCTTCAAGTAAAGTATATATTAGTGTTAAGTATATTGGAAAAGCCCTAGACTTGCAAGTTTGTACAGTGATTTTTTACTTATCGAGCCAATTGCCGATTTTTGTCGAAGCTCGCTAGTTTTTGAGTTGTGACGGGCAATATCTGTTATATAAATCAAATTCAAATGTCCCGTTTTCTTAATTTGTTATTTTATTGTAATATATAAAAAATAAGTTAGTAAGACTTTGCATTAAGCGAATTTTTATTTACGTTGGCCGATAAGTGCCTCTCTTTTTGTTTAGTTCTGGTTATTACTAACCAGAAATAATTTTTAGTTCGGGTTTTATTGGTTTTGGTTAGTAGTAAGTAAAACTAACTGGTTACTACTAACAAGAACTACCCATAACCAAAGTTAAGATGGTGATTTTAAACTGCAATCTGAATCAAACATCGACATAATGACCCTAAAAAACCGGAGATACTGTTTGTACTACTTGTGACAAAATCTACTGAATTTAGCCGCTTTCATATTTATCTTGTGTAGTCTAACGCAGAAAAGACTACACCTTTTTATGAGCAAATCCTTGGGGCATCGTCTTCCGTGATTTAACATACATTTTTCAAAGCCAATGCGTGTCCAGAATACCATTGTCAGAGATCATAAGAACAATCAAAATGGCGGCGTTGCATATTACTGCCATGTTTTAACGAAAAGTATAAAAAAATGTGCAATTTACTAAAAACTTTAAAATATATTTAAAACGATAGTGGCTTCGATTAGTAAAATATAATTATTGTAAAGGTGACTAAAAATCGGCTTTGATTTAGTAGAAAATTTGTAATAATTGTATATGAGATGACTATTAAGCAGGGAAAAAAGAACTTCATTGTAAAGAAATTTAGAGTATAATTTCGAATGCCATAGACAAGAATTTAAAATAAACATTTCATCGCACATTTTCTTTATTCAGAAGGCAATGTATAATTTTGATAATTTCTATTAAACTAAAGTCGATAAGGGTCACCTAGATGTATAAAATTTTAAAAATAATCCAGAATTAAAAATGATTTCATAAACGCTTTAGAGTTCGTTTCTTGTCTTTTAATATTTTCTTCTTCTCTGCTGTTAATTTGTTTTTGTCACCGGCGTGTTTTTTAGCCAAGGGACCATCTGCTGCCACACCTTTGCACTTGTGGGGCTGTAAAATACAGTTTATCTGCTTAATTAAAAGTAAGGTTTAAAATATTTTCATCTAATTTAACAATACCTATTTAGAAGAACCAATGGTCGACATCTTTGCAAGGGATCACTATTAAGAGAATATTTAAATTTTTCAGAAAAAATAACTTTTAACTAAATTTAAAGTAGGTGTATTAGTGAGAAATACTGTAAAGTTTTTCATAAAAATTTATAACTGCCGTATATGATATTCCACGATCTAATATATAAAATGCTTGTGTCGAAGTTTTTCTAATGAAAGTTTTTGTTTTAATTTAGTAGGTCTGAGAATAGAACATAATCTATTTTTCATAACAGTGATAAGGGTGGTCCACCCAATTATTTTTGGCAAAATTTCTTATTTTAATTTTTTGATGATTCGGGTTAAAAATACATTAATTTTATTCCCACCTCCCATTTTTAAAGAAATATTAAAAGTTGAGAAGTTTTTGTCCGTGGACAATGGTAAAGGGTTGGGGTTTTGGGGGGTAAGGGTCGGAATGGTTGGTATTAAGTTTCCAAAGCATAATAAACACAGTTTTTTTTTTTTTGACTACCAAAAAATTATATATATGGCAAAACAATGTTTGCTGGGTCAGCGCTTAAATATAAGGACAGATAGACTAGACTATAAAATAAAACAAATTATACTGTTGTCTACGTATAGGGTGCAAATAATAGAAATACAATTATTGTCATTTAAAAAAAATATCAAACAAGTGCTGTTATATTACTATTAAAAACAAGTAAGAGATCTCATGTAAGTCAAAATAATATAAAATTTTTAAAAATCTAGCGAAAACCATATGAGATATAATTAGGTACGAAATTGTTTACCTGAGCATGTATTTCAGTCATCATTTTGGCTCTCTGGAAGTAATCATCATAGTGTTCCAAGAGGAGTTTTCCAGCTTCCTCATTTAAGGCTGATTCTGGATTGGGCACTATTAAAAGACACTTTATGGTCTGAAAAAAAAAACTAAAATGAACTTAACCATAAAAACATATAGATTAACACTTTAATTTTCCAATTACTTACTCCTAAATGCTGGAGTGAGGAACTTAATATTCAAAGAGGCAAAATCAAGTTTAAATTATATAGCGAGTTCAAGAAAATACCAACAAACTTGTTACATACAAAAACAAACCCGCCCCAAGAATATAACAGACAAATATTTCTAAACTTACAAGTAGTATGTGTTTTATTCCGAGATCAGACTTCCAGTCCTTCTTTAAAGTATTGACGCAGATTTCTCCATTCGCTGCAACGTTTGGATGAAAAATTTTTGTCAGAAAGTAAGCTTTGGGTGGCTCAGTTGGAAATCCCTTCCCTAAAGGCAGTTTAACTTTAAATATACCTCCATAGTAAGGTGTCCCTAAAAAATATATGTCAGTAATTTATAATACTATTTTTGATAGATAAATATATTTTTTAGATAGGTCATAATGTCTTACCCCAGGTTGCACAAAAGTTAATCAAGGTTTAGAATGTTTAACAAAACGTTATGTCAGTGTTATTCAATGGTTTTAGTAGGCAACCTGTCCAAATCTGACATTTCGTTAAACATTCAAAGTACTAATCACACTTTCTGCAAATGTGTATTAGTCTTATAAGCTATGTAGGTGTCATACAGAGATTTAGGTCAAGTTTATCCAACTTTAAAATTTCAATTATATTTTTTAATTTTAAGAGCTGCTCATGGATTTTAGAATTAGTATCTATTTTTTTCTAAATACCAAAGCCAGTTGAAATTTTTTCACTCAATAATTTTCTTGGTAATTTTTTACTTATCATGCCCACGGCTGATTTTATTGAAATTTAGTATACAGGGGTTTTTGGGGGCGCTAATTACGAATCTGAAGTCAAATTTTGTCGGACACTTCTAGTTTTTCAGTTATAACACCCTTTTCAGACCAACCCTAAAAAACCCACAAACTTTTCTAAAATTCCTCCTTCTTGAAACTGGTCACACCCCAACTGAATGATTTCATGGTAAAACATTTATTATTTATTAGGATAAATTTATGTTTACGTTTCTTTAGTCTTTATTTTTAACAAAAAACATCACCAAAAAAATTTCTAGGGTATTTTTAGGCTGGTACAACTTGGGAAACAATTAAAAAGCACCTACTTTTTAAATT
This sequence comes from Listronotus oregonensis, assembly GCA_019359885.1. NCBI lineage: Eukaryota > Metazoa > Arthropoda > Insecta > Coleoptera > Curculionidae > Listronotus > Listronotus oregonensis. The sequence goes on along the minus strand of JAHBCN010005787.1, from coordinate 16,098 downwards.
TTAATTGTGTAAAATGAAGTTTATATTAACTGCATTTATTTTGTTTGTATTTGAAAAACAGGATGTTGTCAATTACCTATTTAATATATACCACATCAACAAATTCAAATTCAGGGAAATGCGCCCCTGCCTCACTTGTATTAATATCTAAATTCTAGATAAAAACACATGGCAACATAACTGCAGGAGTCCTTATCATCTTAATCATAATGCAGCTTTTACAAACGATTAAAGGATTAAAATAATGCATTTACTTGGATTAAATGCTTTTAATAGAATTTTCCTTTTTCTCTATTAGAGATATTTTTTATTTTTTTTACATTTAATGCTGGTAAAACAACTTAAATTTCAAATTTGGCGCCTTTTAGTTTCACCAACTTATCTGTCTAAAAATCCCTAGATAATTTCCTTGATTGTTTTTTAATATAAAAATAAAGTTTTTGAATGTATTTTTTAGTAAAACTAAAAACTAATAAGTAAATAATCGGTGCAATGACTTTATCCTGTAAAAATCATTCAGATTGGCTGTAACCAGGTTCAAGAAGGAGGAATTTTAGGATTTCAGATTCGTGATCAGCACCCTAAAAAACCCCTGTATACTAAATTTCAAAAAAATCAGCCGTGGTCCCGACAGGTAAAAAATTACCAAAGATTCAAATAGAGAATATACTTTTAAAAGTCCACTTTTTTCCTGGGAGGGTTCCAATAGACTTTTTTTTCGCAAATTTCACAATTAAAATTTTCTGTACCAAAATGTTACTCTTGGGGCTAGCATTGGGTACATATTTCATGTGGAACCCATCTGTTACTTTATAGATAAAAAATTTTAAGAACCCTAGAGCCACTACTGAAACTAACGATCTAATTGGAAAACAATAAAAATCATCAAATCAAAAGACAAGTTCTCAAGAATTAAGGAATAAAATTATGGTTAGAAAGCTAGATAAACCAAGGCCTTAATGTCTTTAATATACCCCACACATTTAAATGTATGGGGTATAATACAAAATCAATAAAATAAGTTTTTAAAGTACCTGTTCTAAGTATTATAATACAATCTAATTATAAAGATATTAAACGAAGATTAAAAAATACATTAAAAAAATATTGGTTCAATGAAAACCAGGCTGATGTTGCACAAAAAATGTCTATAAATTTACTTACCTGATGGACCCTCAATAAAGGCTTGAATATCTGTAACGTCTTCCTCGTTGATCTGGACCTTGATTCCTTCAGGTGGATTATTGACTAGATCCTGCATTTCCTTTGCAACCCCACGAATTATTTGAGGGGAGAGGTTTTCTACATTGTTTGACATCTGAAGCAAATACGCAAAAATAACTGTATATTCTGTAATTAGAGTGAATAAAAATATATACTTACACTCCCTGTGCTCGTCATTATGCTAAATATCACAAGTTTTGAACGTAAATTCAAGAGAAAATGTGGAAAATTACTAAAAATTCGCTCATAACAAATAAAAGTTGACGTTCTAGAAGAGCGTGACACGCGTTTGACAGAATAACTTTTGACAGCGTCAATTTGAATTTTTTTTGCCGACCAATCATTGGCCGACCTGATAACATGCGCAAAAAAACTATTTGAACAAAATTTTATGTTTTTCTAGCATTCTTATTTTTGTATAACAAAACCCCATTTTAAATTTTAACAATACTTTAAAAAATATTTTTTATTAAGTCAGGTCAATATAAAACATATGAAACCAAATTATTAAATTGAAAATAGTAAAATAATTTTATTCCCTCTTAACGAACTCTTTCGGAGAACTTTTAAACTATACTTAAAAAGACATTTCGATTTTCGTCAGACATGACCAAATAACCAGGTATCTGGTTAGTGACGTAATATTTTTTTAGCAGCTTTATTTCCTTCGAGCATATTCGTGCTGGAGGCATCTCTGCTGCTGGGCAATACCAACAAGCCTTCGAGAGAGAAAGAAAAGTCGGACTACTACCTTTCTCTTATGCTGCATTGGGCAAGAGGCAAGGTGTATAATTTTTTATCTTTTCTTTGCCACTGGAAAAACACAAAATTGTTTAAATTAGTAAACTAGTAGCACCATTAAAAAGCCTTAAAAAGGGCTTAAAAATACTACATTTAATATGTCTATCTTTATTAGTTTTGGAAATATGGGAATCCTATACTCTGAAAAATACTTTTTAATTCATTATATCTGCAGCTGTAAGCAGAAGGCATACATGGCCTACAGCTTATACAAGCTTTAATAAAAAATAAAAAATATTTTTTAGATTATATGTTCATATTTCTGAGTGAGACTACTATAGATACGCAGTCATATCAAATGTGGGATTTTCTTTAAAAGATCTTTTTATTGGTACTAAAATATACAGGGTGTTTCATTAAAAAAGGCTATTTTACTATCAAACCTATTATGTTAAAAGATGTCTTTTCCATGTTAATACAATATAGAAGATGCCCTTTTTTTAAAAAATGCTGGAAATAATTGTAAATTGTTTTTGCTATTCTTTTATATTAAAGGGCGAAAAAATGGTGCTAGTTTACTAGCTTAAACAATTTTTTATTTTGACTAATAACAAAGTTATCAATGGCGGATACTTTATTTAGATTACCCTGACCAATCAGCATTTGCAGCGGAATAGAAAGGTTATACACCCATTCTTCATTATCTCTCGAAAGCTTGTTCGCTTAGCCGAGCGGTAAGGCTGCCTCTAAAAGGTATATGATTGAAGGTTGGTCCAGGTTTATTTAGCGACCAGGCGCTTGAATCGAAATCGCTCACTAACGAATTGCAGAAAAAATAGAAGAGGGGATAACAAAACAAAAATATTTTATGATTGTCATTGTCAAGCATCATTTTAATTTTTAAGTCACTTTTAATCTTTTAAGAAATACTTATCAGGCTGGAATCATGTCAGAAAACGTAAGTAATTTTTTGCTTTTATGCGTTTTATTTTACTTTTAAAAATTTACAACTTACATAACCTTTATTTTTAAGGGCGATCTTTGTTTCCCAAACCCTAGGCTTGAGCCTTGTTTTGGAGACCCTTCGAGTTTTCCTAAGAACCCCAATGATTCACAGATTTTTCATCCTTTATTCCCTCATTCCATGTCCACTGAGTCTTACAAGATATCCTTTCCTCCTTCAATGGTATTTAAACTTTTATTTTTATTTTTGCTATTTAGGCGATTATAATTAGAAAGATAATAAAAACTATAATGTTAACAGATTGTAGTCATTTTAGGGCTATTTTGACCTTATACCTTACTTTTTAGGAAACTCAAATTCGAAAACTTAAATTATCAATGGAGCCTTGGAGAGAGCTAATTTTACAAGCTTACAGTTTTCTATTATGGGAAAAGCAGTGGCAATCCACTGCACTTCTAGCAGGTAAATAACATGTGTATTCTAACATTATACAGTGTCTAACTTAGTAATTAAGGGTCAGTAGTTGTTGAAAGCCTATAATTTTCCGAGCACGAATGAGAATAAATGAGCCTATACAAACGAAACCCAAGAATTTATTGCAAGAATCATTTTCCTAACCCCAATAAAAACGAAAATAAATACAGCAATTAACAACTTCTTTTATTATAGCAGCTGTCTTTCTACAGGAATTAAATGTTATTCAAAGATTATTTTACATCTTTTTTTTTCATACAGGTAGCAGCGCGATTTTTACCATATTATGGCTCTGCAACCCAAATGTGCTTACCGTCATATCCCTGCTAGGCCTCATGATAACACTTGCCGATTATTTTTTGCCCCTTATTCTATCCACTGTGTTCAAATCAGAAGCATGGACCAATGAGAAGCAAAAACAATATGAGGAAATTTGTACGAATATAATTTTGTACAAGACCAAAGCTGAATTGGTTGCGTCTTCCTATTGTAGGATGAGAGTTACCAATCCCAAATTGGTAAGTAATATACGATTTAATCTACTATTTAGTGCTAGTTCTAACGTTTTAATTTTGTCAAATATGCCAATACAACTTTTGCAAAAAATTTCTAATAAATGCAGGACAATTTTCGAGGTCGGTAATGCTGTTTTAGCCTAAGTAATCTAGGAGGAATAGGCGCATAAGTACCAAAAACTATTCTACCTCAATTTTTTTATACATCCTCTTTAAATTGCCCTACTGATAATATAAATGCATGTTGCCATATTGTTTAAACCAAATTGTTTAAAAAATTTCAAGGAATTGTTATTTTCCAACAATTTTTTAAATATTTTTCATTGAAACAAATAAAAAAGATCCTATGACTTTTTACAATAAAGTTAATATTTTTGAGATATGAATTTTTAAAAGGTTCGAAAAATCTCAAATTTGGGTACTTTTGACCCATGAAAAATATATAAAAAAAAGAATAAAATATAAAAAATGCAATTTATTTTTGTAAAATTTATTTCAGAAAAAAAAATATAAAAAAAATTGTAGATTAACTTAATATTAAATAGCATTGCTCTCTTCAACAATTTTGATAAAGTTAATAGTTTTAAAGATAAATGATAAATAATGAGTCAAAGAGAGATGGCAATACTTAAAGTTAAGAAACACATACTTGTGTATAACGAATAAACATAAATATATATATTTTTATTCTATTCTTTTTTTAAATTTATTTTTAATGGGTAAAAGAACCCAAATTTGAGATTTTTTAACCTTTAAAAATTCATATCTCAAAAAATATTAACTTTATCGTAAAAAGTCACAGGACCTTTTTTATTTGAATTTCAATAAATAAAATTAAATCAAATCTAATTAAATAAAGCTTTATTGTGTAAAGAATATAAAATTCTCATTCACAAAGCAAAAGTTAAATCTAAATATAAAATAAAAATAAAGCACTTTAAAAATATAAACCTATAGCTAATTTCTAAAAACTAAAAATAGAAAAACTAATGAACAAAATAAGTACAAAAAAAATAAAATAAAAAAAAACTACAGGTACTATAGTCATATTTTCAAGCGACTAGGGCGGCTTACAGGAATGTCTTTAAGCGTCTTACAGAGTGACGTCATTAAAAAATTGATCGCAAAAATGCATGTCTTACAAAAATGTCATATGATGTCATTTTGACATCATATGACGGAATGTGGACCTGCGCCATACATATAACATTGTGCATGCCCTCAGTAGTCATGGCGCTTGCTACGTAAAATTGCACAAAAGAAATGGAAATATAATATGTTATTGTGATAATAAACCAATTAAACAATTATAACTAAAAATTAGTAAACAATTCACAACGTGTTTTATGTCAAATTATCCCTCCACCGATGGCTTAAAAATTTGTTGGCGTTCTCTAGAGACAGCTAACAAAAGCTGTAAGACGCGGTAAGCATAACGTCATGACTATTCCCTAAAATGGCACATCTGTAAGCGCCTCACCGGTCTAATGCGCGAAAATATAGCTTATGTTAACATAATATTACAAACATTTTGAAAAAGTTAACAACACTAATTTAATATATCAGTCATAATATTTTGCCTGGTACTTTCATAAACGGATAACTTTATTGTCCAATAATTATACATGGTTAAAAATTGTCACAACAATTGTGATTAAAATTATTGGAAAAATAATTTTATTCGTTAATAAATACCTCCTTAGTATTATAATAGGCTTTCTTAACCAACAGCTTTCTAACTTCTCTACAAATTTTTTTCTCCTCAGTTATTTGTCTTAGTCGCATAGAAAGGTGGTTAAACAGCTTTCTACTGTTATTAACTATAGAGTTTTTAATTAGTGATGTAGAAGGAATCGGAAGCGCATTAGTATTTATTCAATGCAGGAGAGCGTCAAAATTTTATGCCTTAGAAATAAAGGTCTACAGGAATCCCTACGCCGAATTTTGTACATGATTCTAAGAGCTCTCTTTTGCAACACAAAGACTGATCCAAACAAGGTATCAGAGCATGAGCCCCTAAAACAAATACCATAACGCAAATGTGCATCTATAAGGGCAAAATAGACATTTCTAACCAAGCTTACATCCAGTTCCTCTGCAACCACTTTCAAGGCATAACAACAATACGACAGCCTTCTGTTTAAGCTTGCAATGTGACTGTCAAACTTTAACCTTTCATCTATTTGAAGTCCTAGATACTTTTTAACTTGTGGATTGTTGATATTCACATTATCAAGCAGTACTCCATCAAGCTGACACTTAAAAGTTAAAATATTGGTTTTAGAAATGTTAAAACAGATAATTTGCATCACACCATTTTTTTATTTTAAAAATGTCTTTATTAACGTTATATTGCAAATTCTCATTGTCTCTATGGTGCCAAAATAGTGTGATGTTAGCAAACATTGTAATTGAAATTACAGGTTCAATCTAAATTTGGTAAGTCGTTTACATATAAAAAAAATAACAAGGGGCCAAGAACAGAGCCGTGGGCACCCCCCAAAGTTATAGGATTAATCTCAGAATGCTCATTTTTAAAGAATACTGTGTGGCAACGGCCGGACAAATATGACTTAAACCCATATACGTGCCTCTAAAACCATATACTTCAAGCTTTCGAAGCAATGTTTCATGATTCACACAATCGAACGCCTTTGACAAATCACAAAACACTACAGCTGCCCCGTCTCCATCATTAAGTCTTAGATACATGTCCTCAAGAAGGGAAAAAATGGCAACTTTAGTGCTCAAATCCTGCAAATGCAAATTGTCTGATACTAAGAAGTTTATGCTGGATCAATAAGCTTAACATACGCCTCTTCACAAGTTTTTCAAAGAATATAAAAAAATTGTCCAGTTGGAAAGTAACAATTCCTTGCAATTGTTAAAACAATTTCGGTTTAAACAATATGGCACCAAGTGGAGGCACAATTTAAAAGATGGCTTAAAGTATAAAAAATTCCATCCTCCTAGACTAAAGAACATAGTCTTAATTAAAACAAGTAAAATTTTAATTTTCAATCAAATTTTTTTTTTTTTTAATAGGAGTAATTAAAATTGTTGCGCATCGGGCTGAGTTAGGCATTTTTTACGAGCATTAAAATTGTGTTACCTGATATATTCCTTTTTGGGACCAAGTTGGACGACCCCAATCAAGTGTTATACATAAATATTTCGAGGACACAAAGAACAAGACCAAAACTGTCAAAAGAGATCCAGGTCTGTACTGAAATTCATAATTTCTTTTTTTTTTCAGTACTTCAGCATAACCATCTTCACACTTTGCCTTTTAACGTGGTTGGGAGGTACTGTAGATAACCTGTTCCTAACCTATATGTTCGTCACATTTGTAATTATGTTACCCGGCATGCAACACCATGGAATGCTCACTAAGTTTTCCGAAACGTTTGGCAAGCTCTTCAACGACCTGGTCGAAAATGCAAAGTCTAAAGTTGCACCTCAAAAGAAAACTCAGTAAATGAAGTTCCAGTAAAAAGAGATCGTATATTGCAAGGTCTCAGACTAAGTATTGATATTTTTGTGGTAATTATATTATCACAATACATTTTTATTGAAAGTGATGATTTTACTTCGTAGACGACGAAAAATATAAAACTTTTAAATTTAAAGTTGAGTGAACAAACTAGCTGACGTTTTTTTTTTTTAAATCATATCTTGATGACTCTTGTACTATTTATAATATTTTAAACTTTACAGTGTGTCCAGTAAATTCTACATCATATGGGATTCTTAATTACCTATTAATAGTTTTATTTGAAATTTGACTTCGGCAGCAATTTTTGTTTCAATCAAAATAAAAAATAACCATAGAATTAGTAGTTGAACTAGGGGGGGAAAAGAGAGTGTGTCCATCTTGTCACAATTCCCTCTCTTCTAGTCATTTGAAAAATGAAAAAATGGTAGACTCTTTATCAGTATAAGTGTCATTATGGCGAGAACAAAATATATTTAAAAAAAAAATCTTGCAAAATGGCGGATTCTCAAAAAAGGAGGAAGGTTTTTTTCAGTTATTTATTAACTTTTCTGAATTTTTAAAAATAGTAAAAATTTAAAATTTTGATTTTTTGTTGGTTCCTGCCATAGAGGGATAATATAGAAAAAATTCATGCTAACTTTCAAGAAAATCGGTCAATTAGAATTTGAGATTTTGTGACAAACTTTTCGAAAAAGCTAGTTTCGAGAAAAACTTTAGCTATAACTTCACCGGCACACACAAAAAAAAGTTTTGTACTTTTGACCGGATCTACCGACCCGCTGAATCCGAATTTGAAGTCCGTTTGGCCCGGTCACCCTCCAGATTTGAGTAAAGTGCAAAAAACCCAAAAAAATGTGAAAAACTGCAGTCACCGCGATAAAAAAAATTATTTACTCAAATCTGGTGGATGACCGGGCCAAACGGACTTCAAATTCGGATTCAAACTTCAACGGGATTCAACGGGAAATACATGTCCGTAGGTGGGTCCGGTCAAAAGTACAAACAACTTTTTTTTTGTGTGCCGGTGCCTTTAAAATAATTCTAATTTCGAAAAATCCTTGTAAGGAGATATTCTTGAATGTTTAAATTATCGAAATATGAAAAAAAACGATTTTTCCACTTTTCAGACTAAAATACCCCATTAACTTTTATAAAATCTTTGGTTCAAAGTTCCACTTTTTTTATGGCAATATTTTATTTAGAGACATGGATTATTCTTACAAATTCTACTACTTCTAACCAGTTTAGAAGTTACAATTATTGATATTGATTTTTCTATTTTAAATATTTACTAATTTACAATAATTGCTTTGTTTAAAAAATAGATTTTTGGGCCAAACAAAAAAGAATTTTAAAAATACTGGCATAATAAGGCGCGACCACATTAACTTAATGTTTTTGTGTTCTGATTAAAATAGATATATACCTTTCTTGTTCTTTTCATAAGAGAAATATAAAGCAAAAACTGGAATTTTATTAAAATTTTTCAAGGAAACCCTGAAAAAGTCAGGAAAGTTAAAAGTATGGAAGTTAAGAATCCTTAATGCAAATCATGTGACTACTATCATTTTAGTTAATTTTCATCTTGATCAAATTGATGCCAAAGTCAAATTTCGAAGAAAACTAGTAATAAAAAAAAATCCCATATGATAAGGAATTTACTTCTCACACTGTATACTGACTAAAGCAGATCAGTCCTAATTGTCTGGTTTGTTCCAATACCTATGGAAATCATAATAAAACAAAAAAACTTTTATAGAATTATCAATACTTGGAATTTTGATATTTTGCAACCTGTATTCTTATGGTTACCTCCTACATTTAAATTTTAATATATTTGTGTTTTAGTTTTTTTAATTTAGTTTTTACAAATCTGCGTGATATTTAATGTAGACTGATATGTACCTTAATTAGTTTTATATGAATATTCGTAAATAAATACGGGTTTTTTACGAAATTATATATTGAGTTTTATTGTTTAGAGTCTGCTAGAACCAAGTATAGTTTTTATATATAATTTTAATAAACAAAGTCATAAAAATACTTAATAATAAAAGCTTGGATCACTATCGTCAGCATCTTTATTCTCTTGATCATATTCCTGTTTCTCTGTTCTATCTGGATCTATTCCGAACAATTCGTAGAATAAGAAATTGGTATCAATTTCCTAAAATATCAAGATTAAAAATTTAAGGAAACTATTGGAAATATCACTAATTATATAGATGATAATCTTTGAAAATTGAAGAGTACAACAAAATAGCTTATAAATTAGCTAGGTAGAGTGATTTTTGAAAAATTTAGGTTATTGTCATAACAACACATAAAATGCTTGCATTTGCATTGCCAGGCCAGAAATAAAAAAAAACAAGACTTATAACTGCTCTACCAAATAAGTAAATGGGACACCGCAAAATTGACAATACATGTCAAAATTTTGTTTATGTATACAGGGTGTCTGGAAAAATGATTGAAATCTTCCGGATATGAAAAAAAAACACGTGAAAAGAATACTTCAAGGTCATATAAACTTTTTTCGTATGGGCCTCTTCTTTAAAGATACTAGCTCTGAAAGACCTCCAATGGAATTAATGATTAATGATTATTGAACCACCGGGTATATTCCAATTTTATTTAAATAAGATGCAGTACCAAGTTAAACTTTTCAAATTACTATCAAAAGCAGTGTTGTGAATTACAGCTGCAGGGATGGACTAGGTGTGACATCTTCAAACTTCAAAATGGCTTTATTGTCTTAAGTAAAAACATTACTCATAAACAAAGCTTACTTAAACTAAAAAAAAATACATTATAATAAATAGCGTAGTACGTGATGTCAAAAAAATACAGTTAAATAAAATAAAATAAAAAAAGGAAAAAAGGTGACCCTTTCCCAACCTTTCCTTCCTTTCTCCACATATAGAATATTTACACTGCTAAAAAAATAAAAAGATCTAATAAAGCATCAAAAACTTCGAGAATAAGAAGAAGAGGAAAAGGGTCATGTCAAGAATTAAAATAGCACAAAAAAAGCAATAAAAAAACACATAGGTTGGTTCATAGAAAAAATGTAAAAAAAATGTAACAAGCCTCACACAAAACTATCATTTAAAAATTCCGTCAGAGAATAATATCCTAAATCGCTTTTCCGAGGATATTTTCCGAATGGGCGCCGGAAGGTGATTAAATATTTTTTTACCATTATACACAAATGAGTTTTTTACCAACGTTGAGGAAGAGCAGTCACCCGCACATTTCGAGTTGGGTAAAAAGATTCTGCAGAAATTTCAGCCATAAATTTTTTCCTAACCAAACCAAACACACATCATGACCCCCTTTTTGCGTCCTGTAATGATAATTTATTTTATTAACTTTAATAATTCGAAAATTTATGAATTATTTGAAAATTTTCTAATTATTTGCTTATTTCCCAATAATTTGCGAATTATTGATCTGTGTATTCTGGAGAGTATCTGTTTCATACACAGCAGTGTTGATGCATCCACAAAGAGACGAGACATCCATTCATATAAGACACGCCAGAGAAATGCACTCGAAACTCCGTTTTGCCAGTTTCTATTAACACAAAATACGATACGTCATAAAGGAAAAATGTTTTACAACAAACTACCAACAACATTAACAAGCATTGGAGGACAGAGAGAATTTAAAAGGAAACTGAAAAATTACCTAGGACGATGCGCCCATTACAACTACGAGGAGTTCCTAAGCAAAACTTTGTACAATATTGTACCTGATGATTTTATTATGTAGTTTGTTTTGAGTGTGCTGCAGCATTATTTGTACATTTAATTTTTGTTTAATGTTTTTTAGTTTTATGTTAAGTTTTATACAGACTTTTAGCTTTAGGTATCATATTGTTATACAGCATAATCTGCTTTTTAATAAATTGAAATTAAAAAATTGAATGTTTTGAATTAAGGGTTTGTCACGTTGGACATTCAAATTATCACATTTAAGATTAATATACCTTTTTATTAGAAACACTTAATATAAACTATGTAAGATACAACGTTAATAAAAAATAAAATTTCACTGCAAGTTTTTGTTAAAAAATAATAAATATAAGACTTAATCAGGTGATAATAATATTAGTTTATCAGTAACAATATCTCCAGCGGTTGAAAACAGTCTCTCACTCTCAGCAGAAGTACACGGTATTGCTAAATATCTTCTTGCCATAGTTGATAATCGAGGATACTTATTTTTCTCTTCTCGCCACCAAGTAAGTGGATCTTGTTGACGATTTGTAAACTCAAAGTTTAAATATAGCAAAATTTCATTTCTCAAACTATCTAATTTTTTTCCGCAAGTTAACTGCTGGCTTTTTCATAAATCTCCAAAATCCTAAGTACTGTTTTCCGCTAGCTGCAATTTAATATTAAAACATTATACCTAATAACTACTTTTCTTAAAGAAACTTCTTCCACTCAAAGATAGAATATAGTAATTTTGGTTTTATTTCCTATTCACTCTCATCATAAAAATACGTTTCACATAATTTAAACTAGTTTAGTTCTGTAAGTTGACGAATTGTTTAAAGGTTTGGAATTATTCAAAAAATTTTTGATTAAATCGAAACTTTCGAATAATTTGGATTTTTGAATTATTCGATTTAAACGCTATTTGCACATCCCTACACTCAATTTAACGTTTTTAACTAACAAGTAAAACTCTAATTTTAAATGGTATTTTTATATTATAAGTTTGGTTAAAGGTTGAACATTTGATAGGAACAAAGATGTATCTTTTGTCAAAATACGCCAAATACATGATGTAAAAAAGTGACGTTTTTTCGAAAACGCTTAATAATAGCGACATAAATCAAGAGTACCTAAATTTTAGTCAATAGTTAAGGTTTGTAAAAAACGTTGTCCAAGGTTCTTATCAATACAGAGCGTAGAAAAAGAAGGTCATGAATGTCACAGCTAGTCCATCCCTGCAGCTGTGAGTAATTTACAACACATTCTTTGATAGTAATTTGAACTTGGTATTAGATCTTATTAAATTAAAATTGTAATATACCTGGTGGTTTAATAATTATACCTAAAAAAAACTTGATTCAATTGGAGCTCTTTAAAAGCTAAAAAAAGTTTAAATGAACTTGTATTTTGTTTTTTTTATATCCGGGAGATGTCCCACATTTTCGCGGAAACCCTGTACTATCATTAGTAAAGGTACTGGCACGTATTTCATAAATACTCACTGGTGGTAAAAATTCGAAGTTGTTTTCACCATATGTACTAATTCTTAGAAGGGTTGTCAAGTGTTTGTGTAAAGCTGGAGATGGTTCACCTAGAAAACATGTTTTTAGTATTATATATAATATAAAAGGCAGGCTTAAATATAAACTTAAATGGATCATCTGATATAAAACGTGCAATTTTTTTTTGTGGGGCATAATAAAAATAGCGGTGAACAAGCAAAAACCAAATACCTTAGAAAAGTTACAGGGACGCATAGAAATCAAGTTCCTTTTATTGTCTTTTTTCGGCCACCCTGTATTTTAGTGAAACTAATGCTTAAGGTTGCCTTAATTTTACAATATGTCAAATGACAATTCTGAATATTAATTGCACAGCATCAATGTTTTCTGACACAACAAACTGATTTTGAATGACTTTTACGACTTTCGTCGCTGAGCGAACTGCGACTACGATTAAATTCGTTATACCAGCGTTTCACAGTAGCAAAAGAGAAGCAAAAGTTGATCGATACACTTTTGCCTCGTTAATCCAAGTCGTAATAAATCATTGCACGAAAATTTTCGCAAGTTAATTTTCTTTTTTCGTCGAGACAGTATTTGTAAGTGCTTGTAAGCAACACAAGTTACACACATATAACAAAACTTTTCTAAGAGGGTTATGGTCAAAAATGACAAATTTTCTAGTGGAAACCTCAGAACGCACCCGACAACACTTAGTGTTGCCAAGGCTCAAAATATAACTAGTATTCCTTGTAACCCAAGTAACATTTAGAAAAGGTTTTGTTAAATGGCAACACTGTACTCCATTAAACGCTAATATAATATTTAAGGTTACCATTTGGCAAAAAGCGATGGTTGCAAGTAACAGTGTTGCCGATGTGATGAAAAATTAATATTCTTGGGTATATTTGTTACTTGGCAAGTAAGTAAAATCATTTTTTTAAACAATTTAAACCTCTTACCGACATTTTGCAATAAATAAATCAAATCGTGGCTTTCAATCTTCGATTTTCGAGGATAATCTGCCATTTGACATATCGTGAGGAAGTTTTTCTTTATATGCTCAAGAGAATAGCCATAAGCCGGTCTGTGATTGATAAAAAGCTTGACGAACTCCACAAATGTTATTTCATCCCGAACATGTCCTAGTTCATCAAAGTCTCGGTATCGAATGTCTATCATCATTGTCTCAAGCTAAAAAATAACAAATAAGGTTAAAATAACACTAAATGTGAACTTAAGTGCAGTTCACAAGAAATAGGCATTTAGAAAAAAAAATTAAATAACTTTTTTTGATATTTTCAGAAACAAACAAATTTTTTTTTTTTGGGAAAAAATAAAATTTAATAGGAAATAAGCATCACGTGATTACTAGGTGTTTTAAGTTAATTTTTATCTCGATCGGAGCAGATATTAATGCCAAAGTCAAATTACAAATAAAACTGTCGGTTAAAAAGAAAATCCCACAAATGGGAAAATTGTCAAATGTATATAATTTCTTTTTTTTGTTAAACCTCAAAACCTTTTGGGCGAATATCCACAAGTTCTGACCAAATCAGGAATTTCGGTCAGAGAGATGGCATCAGAAACTCTTCTGGGCAAATCAATGTTCTCTTGCTGTAAAATTTGCATGTAAAAAAACAAATCCTGAATTTCATGGAACAGCCATCCATTTTTACCACCTTCCAAAAGGCAATAAAATGGTTCCAGTTCTGTTCCCCCCATTATATTTAAAAGCTCTACAGTCCTAAAAAAGTTAATTGCTTAGTATCTTTAAGAATTGCTTTAAAAAAGTTCCATATGGAGATTCTTGGTAAATTAAAAAAAAAAAAAATTTGCTCTACAGTTATTATTCTTTTATTCTGTAACAAATATATTATTTATTATTTGAAAAACAGGTAACTTTGAAATAACTTCCTCCTGAGCTGAATTTATCTTTTTTGCACTTTTTCTTTTTTTAACATACCTTGGTTTCACTTCCCACTGTAGAACACATCTATCATTAACTCCAAAAGTGAAAGCGTATGTTCCATCGTGTGATACTACGAAATCAGCCACCTTTAAATATTTAAAAATAAAATTAATTTACAGCAGCGGGCCAATTTCCCGGCCCCGAAAAGCAGGGTGTTATTAATTAAAATTTCAGCGTTTTTTCCCCCCCACATAAAATTTTATCGTTTCCTAAAATATTAGATTTGGTATGTAAATTCACATACATTTTCTAATTTGCTGTAAAATAATTAAGAAAGTCATGCCAAGTGGTTTTAGAGATATTCGATTTTGAAAAAAATCCTATTTTTCTATTTATTGACTCATTCACTCATCAAAATTATGAGGCACCTCCCAAAAGAGTAGAAACTTGAAATTTGGTATGGAAGTAGGTTTTAGGACACAATAAAGGGGAATTTAAAAAAGCACATTTTGACTTGGTGGGTTTTTAACATCTGTCTCTATTAAAAAAAAAAAATTCTGCATTTTAGATGTCAGTATTTTAAGAGGCCAAGTTTTTTTAATAGGAACTTGGCCTCTATTTTAATAAGTGTTTTGGTATGATTCGAAATTCAAAATAAAAAAGTAAAAAAAAAAAGTAAGGGGTTCACCGTATCTTAAGTAGACCTTTTAAAACTCTTAAAATTAAAGGGAACTTAAATTGTTTTCGCTTTCACCATTAGATTTTTATTGAAAACAAATACTTGACAGATGGCAACGTTGTATCGTTCTTCTTTTTTTTTTTGGCCTTTAAACGCGAATAATCAGAATTAACTGATATTAGATTTTTTTTCTGCTTTGTGTCGAAGATAGCAGTAATCTGACTTGAATCTTTGTAAATAATTAAAACTTTAATTTTTTTTTCCTTTTATAGACAATATTAAAAAACAGTCGTTGTTTTGATTTTTTTTTTTTAAAATTTATAACAATATGGGAAAAAAAAAACAAAGGGCGCCTTTCTTTACGGCATGGAAAGGGAACAATTTTTAATATGAAATATAAAACAAATACAAATTAAAAAAAAAACTTTTATTTTTTTATGTTTTACCTATCTATTATTGATCTATAATCCTTGAAACGGAAATGTTATGATAGCAAAAACCTGCATACACCTAGGTTTTGGGGGTTTTAATTCCCTTATAACCCCCAATGCCTTATGGAAATTTTTTGCTTACCAATTTTATTTCCCCACAATAAAGATCAAGTTTATACAAAAAAAATTTTTTTTTTTAAACAATACAAAAAATTAAACTTTATTTCCAAAAAAAAAAATTTAAATTTTTTAAATGCCCGGAAAATGTAGCTGACCCATTAGAAAGGTCGGTTTTTTTGTGATGGTACGGGGGTAGACTAACGCTATTTTGTATAAAAAACAGTCCATTAAAGAATTTTCAATAGTCGATGGAATTAACCCCGGAATTAACTGAATTGGCAATCATTTTTTTTTGTTTTTAGGGTTTTTTCTTTT